>JANZLH020000067.1:4294793-4311193 GCA_026770325.2 Erythroxylum fimbriatum
TCCACCCAGCAGAGTCACGTGCACGTTGACCAGTATAGGCTTCGCCCGCCTGCCCGATTGTGGCAAGGATGTTCCTTCTAGGACTCCTCAGCATACGACTACACTTGTGTGGTTCGTCAGTATTGTGGACTTAGCGAGCCAATAGTCAGTGTTATGTGTTTACATGTACTTACCGAACCATTAGCCATGTGATTATATGTGTACATGTATTTGCAAGATTGAGAAATTCATGAATCATGAAAATTGTGCTATTAGAATGATGAGTTTATGAGATGCATAAATGTATGATTATTATGAGAAATTGCTAAGTGCATGGTAAATGAAATGAATCCAGCTTATTTTCATAAATATAACCATGTTACCTACGAGCGAAAGCTCACCCCCACCTTCCCGTCCCATCTCCAGGTGAAGAGTGCGATCCCGAGGAACGAGCATAAATGGCATACTCCAAGATTTTAGCATTTTGTATTTCAAGTTGTTTTTGTAACAATGCTTTAGATGCATTTTAAGAAAAACAGTTGTATTTATCAAATGTATTTTGATCATGTTGTAAATGGGCTTGAAATGCCCACTAAAGCATTGTAAAACAGTCGTTTTGATGCGAATGAAAATGCATTGGAATTATGATGTTTCAAATGATCATTAAGATTTGTCAATGTTTGCATGGTTAGGTTTGAGATTGTTGAAGATTGCAATGAATGTTGTGAATATGTTGGGTAAATGAGTCATTGAAGTTGAGCTTGAGTTTTGGTAAGTCGAACTAGGTGTTTGACTTGAGTTTGAAGTGTCTTAGTATAGAATGGGTGAAAATTGGACAGATTAGAAGTGTCAAAAATGCAGGATTAAGTTTGGTCAGGCTTAGAAGTGGCATGGGAATTCTGGAAAATTCCCATGTCCGTTAAACGGACACGCATGTCCGTTTAACGGACAGTCTCGGGTGAAAATTCACCCCTTGTCCATTTCATGTCCGTCGAACGGACATGGCTGTCCGTTTAACGGACAGTCTCGGGTGAAACAGTACCCCTTTAGCCCTTCATGTCCGTTAGACGGACACGCCTGTCCGTTTAACGGACACATTCGGGTGAAATAGTGTATAAAGTCGCCTCGTGTCCGTCAAACGGACACCCCTGTCCGTTTAACGGACAGGTTCGGGTAAAACAGTAACAATTGTTCAGTTCATGTCCGTTTAACGGACAAGCATGTCCGTTTAACGGACACTCTCGGGTAAAATGGTACCCTAGTCCAGTTCATGTCCGTTTAACGGACATGGGTTAAAAAGTCATATTTTTTAGATTTTCAAGAACAGTTAAGATTCAGTCTAGATGCAGTGTATGCTCACCACCAAAGTGAGTTAGCAGCAAGTGTCAGGTATCAGATTAGGGTTTCAACAGACAGCGATCTCGGGAGTGGGCTTCAGTCAGGGCTCACCACCTGGGCCCATCGGGGCTCCAGGAGCGGGGTCCGACAGATAGCCTGCTGTGGGGCCCTACCCCTCACGGGGGTTTTACTGTGGCGTCTACCTATGAACTTATTGAGGAACACCCCTCCGACTCCAGGGGCAGCCTGTGGGGGATCATCTGGAAATGGGCGGGACCTCAGCGAATTCGTTCGTTCATTTGGCTTGTTGCAAAACGCCGACTCCTGACGAATCAACAACGCGTGGCTCGGCATATTGCCTTCAACATTAGCTTCCCTTCTTGTGGGCAGGAAGAGACCATTGCTCATGTCCTTCGGGACTGCCCTCGGGTTCACACTATCTGGCGTCATTTTCCTCGGGAGGTGGTGGATCGAACATTTTTTCAGCAGGAGGTGGACGTTTGGTTGTCCTGTAACCTCACTAAGCAGGCTCAGGTCCAGCAGGAAACGTGGGCCACCGTTTTTGGGGTCGCTTGCTGGTTCTTCTGGAAATGGCGGAGCAATAGTATCTTCGAACTATCCTTTGTTTAGCCAGAGGAGGGGCACCGTGTTGTCATGGATTACGTGGGGTGGATTGCCCGCGCTCGGATGCTGGAGAAGTGTGTTTTTCCTACGCAGGGCTTACCAGTGGGTACTTTCGTGGGGTGGCGGAAACCTGCGGCGGGGTGAGTGAAAGTCAACTCCGATGGCGCCATGAACCCGCCTCCACTGTGATATCCTCTGGGGGTCTGATTCGGGATAGCTTTGGGGAGGGGCGCGGCGGTTTCCAACAAAACGTCGGTAGGGGCTCCCCGTTAACTGCGGAGTTATGGGGAGTCCACTCGGGTCTCACGCTGGCCTGGGACTTGGGCTATCGCCAAGTCCTGATGGAAGTCAACTCCCTCGAGGTTATTAACATTCTTTCTGCTCCTTTCATGGAACTGACTGAGGTTTCTGTTTAGGTGACAGGTATCCAGCAACTGTTGCGCCGAGAGTGGACGGTCTGACTACAACACGTGTTCAGGGAAGGAAACCAGTGCGCGGACAGCCTCGCTCTCCTTGCTAGTTTGGGCAGCCAGGGCCTTTCTTTCCTCACCGAGCCCCCGCTTGGAGTTTAGGAGATCCTCCGTCGCGATGCGCGAGGCGCTATGTACCCTAGAGCGTTAATTTAGTGGAGTTGTTTCCTTTGTAATAAAAAAATATTTATTAATAATAACACAGTGATTGTATAAGTGAGCAAATAAATTTAGTGAAAAAATATAATATATATTTTTATTAATTTCTTTAATGTATATGATTTCATAATTTAATATGGTATCATAAAACTGTATTTATTATATATAGTTTCTATATAATTTATGTTTATAGTATATTTAAAAATTTAGCAAAATCATCCATAAAAAATTTTAGTATTGGCGACGGTTTCATAAATTGATAGACAAATATACGACTACCAATTTAATATTATTAACAATGATCTTAAGTATAAAACTACATTTATTTAAGAACAATGTAATTTAAAATTTTTATAAAACAAAACAACATTTTATATATGAATGCATGTTATATTTATTTATACTTTTTGTTTTAAAATTTTAATATATATGAGATGAAAATTTAATGTGGTATAACAAACTATATTTATTATGTATACATTGTTAACAATTTTATAAAAAAATTTAAATTTTAAAAAATACCAAAATTGTAAAAAATTAAAAAACTATTATTGGTGATGATTATGCAAAATCACCACCTATAGAAATATTTGACCAACAATTTATAAATTCGTCGCTAAATGTTACAGACTTAGACAACATCATTTTTTAAACGTTATAATCAGACCCTGACCACTTCTCCCCATTTCATTGCACTGATCTTCTCTTTTATTTTGCTTCTGTGCCTTTTGGTGAACCTTTGTGATTCTCTTTGTCTGTTCGCGATTCTCTTCGTTGGTTCATCATCTTCTCATCGTCCATTCATCATTGAGGTAAGTACACTTATCCTGAGTCTTTTGTTTTGTTATTTATTTCTCCTTTGATGTTATTGTTAAATGGTATGTAAATGGTTGGTTTTTGGGTGATACTTTGAGTTGTTTCTATATAAATGGAGTGTTAATGTTGTTTGTATATGTGAAGAAAGGGAGAAGACAGATTATTTATTGTTAGTTAGGTTTAATTTATGAAGTCTATAAGGTGTTCGATGAAAGTACTCTTATGTATTTATTGTTTTGTTTTGATAGAGAATGAATTTTCCAGAACACGCATGCCTTGGGTGTTCTATTTGTATTCAAACATTCAAGAAATTCATATGGGTTGTCCTACTATTGATGTTATTTGATAATCCTCATGTTTTTAGTGTAAAAAATTCCAAGAAATACATGTTGTTGGACTGTAAATAACATTTGAGTTTTTTTTATGTCCAAAATATTCAAGAATTTAACCTAATGTTGTGCTACTGTCAATGTTATTTCAATATAATGTTTTTAGTGTCCCAAACATTGAATAAATGTTAATGTTGTTGGACTGTTAATGATACTTGAGTATTTTGTATTTTGTGTTGAAAACATTCAAGAAATTCACCTAATGTTGTGCTACTGTCAATGTTATTTGAATGTTGTGTTTTTAGTGTCCTAAACATTGAAGAAATGTTAATGTTGTTAGACTATTAATGTGACTAGAGAGTTATGTTTTTGTGTTCAAACATTCAAGAAATTCACCCAATGTTGTGCTACTGCTAATGTAATTTTTCTATTATGTATTTAGTGTCCGCTTTGTAATAAACATATTCTTGAAATAAAAAAACATGAAAGAACTTATGATACATATTTAAATTATACTAAAGTAAACAATAAATGTTAATAAAAATGTACTCCTTTAAATGATCCAACAATATATGTTAATAAACATAATTGTTGCTCTTCCGTTTTATCATGTAATTAGTAATTAAATATAATGTAATTTGATGAATCTTTATGAATTTTCAATCCACTGCGAGCATCTAATCTTTTTCATAAGCAAAATGAGTTATAGCATGATACATTATTGCAATAATACTGATAAGTCCTCTTTTTATCTTTCATTTAATATTTTTTATATCATCTTCGTTATGAGTTTTTTTTTCAAAATCCATTTCTCTAATTTATTTTAAAATTGTAACAAAGGTATCACTAACACATTACAACTTATTCGAAATATGCATGATAGAAATTTAAGATTAAGAAAAATATCCACATTTTGTAATTAAAAGAAATGTAGGGTATCATTATTATGCTATGACTAATTTAGAGTATGTTTGAGGTGAAAAAAAAAGATTGAAGATAATGGAGTTAACACCTAGCGAACTAAAACAAAGTTAGGAAGACCAAAAGGAATGAACCCTAATTATTATAACCAAATGTTCAAAGACAAAGGTAAGAAGTTATTACGCATGCTAATTTATTTGCCTAAATCTTGTACTACTAAAGAATTATTAAATAAGAAACACTTTAGAGTTGAAGCTTATTAATCATAAAAGAAGACATATAAGACTTTTTTTAACAAACTTAAAGAACAAAATTAAAAGAGATAAAGGTTTAAAAAGATGATGCCTAATGAATTAGATTGACTTTTAATATGTTATTAATTCCAAGGATCTGACTTAAAGATTGCTATGCATGTACTATTGGATTGACTTTGACTTGGACGTATATTAAGATTGTTGTAATGTTTTATAATTGAATGCTTAACAGTATGAATTATTCTTGGAGTTAGGGTTTGGAAATTAAGATATGGGTTATGTGTGTTGAATGGGTTGATTGAATGTGAATATGTGTTAGGAACTTTGTTTTACTACTGCCTATAAGATGTTCGACGTATGTACCCTTTGAATCTCTAATGTCAAATTGTTTTACTCAATTGTTGAATTGTTCATTAGTCACAAACTATAGCGAGCCCATCACTGCCATAAAGTCATTAAAAATTTAGTAATGGTAAATTCCATTGAAATGTGTCCAAAAACTTTAGTTATAAACATTTTCTACATTTTAAGTCCTAAGACACATCTATACGAACAAGTGTAATATATTAAATACGAAATTGTCTTTCTTGCAAGCCATGTTTTGTGTTGAAGAGCATCAATAATTGTCCAACCTCGTTTCTCTTCTTTGTAGTTTGTGATTGTCTGTCTGTCAAAGCAAGTCGTCCAACTAATTAATGTCTACAATGTGTTTAGTTTTGTGTTGTTCTTTGTAATATTCTTAGAATGATTGATGAGTTTTTATGTTGGGGTTTAATAGTCTAAGTATTTACGTTTGGGTTTTGTTTAAATTGAAATATAAATACTTGAACTTCAATGTGATTAATTCAAACTTAGTATTAACATTAGAAATTAACGTAATGTTTATGACAATCCTTTGCATAATAAACCCCTAGGATGGTATATAGGTTGGAAACGATGCAACTCCTATGACGCTTATTGGTGAAAATTTTCACGAGCCTAGGAGTCACATTAAAAATTGGCTTTGTCGATTCATGTGGTGTAACAATACCACGTACAATAGTGCTTGTTTAAACTTAAACTTAATGGTGATGTTGTCGCCTGCAACCAAATATAAAAGAAATCACTTCCGTTAAAACAAATTAATGTAGTAGCGATAAGCAGATATCGTTCCCACAAGGAATCTTTGCGGTAATGAGTTGCAAATTCAAACGAAACAAATAACAAAAGTAAAAAGGGGGGTTGTTTAATCATGACAATATTAGAAAATCAAAGGAAAAATCACAAATTGAAACAATAATTAAATCTGAAAAATCAATGGGAAAATACCTTGGTTTCGGGTTACCGATGTTATCATGCTATTATGGATCCTCGTCATAAAATTGCAATCATTAACAAACATTCATTGGGGGAAATTTCTCTTAGGTGTAATGACTAGAAACATGTATCCTAGCATTCTTATTACACAATAACCTAGATATGATCATAGGTATAATTGAATAATAGCATTAAGAATCAAGAACCAATGAGCAAGTGAAATACATGTACAAAATGCAATCAATCAGGCAGATATCTTCTTAGAATTTTCCAACTCTAACTTAGAGAAATTAATCCTAATTGCTACTTGTGATTATCGAAATTGAATGTCATATTCCGTTAATATAGCGATTTAACCAATTAATCTCTAGTTGCGCACCTAGAAACCAACGAATCCAATTAGAAAGAATAGATATGTAGATATCCAATGTTTATTAACAACGTAAAAAGTATCCGAAACATCTCACCATAATAACATGTAACATGGATCTCCTCAACCAAGGTAAGAAATTTAGCTACTCATAATTGAATTAAAAACAAAGGAAATAACAAAGCAATACGTCTCCATCCCTGGTCCTTTGATGAAAAATACGAAAACCCTAATTGAAAATATGAAGAAACGTAAAGAACAAAACCAGAAAAATGCAGCAGCCAAAAGATTCTGAAAACCCTATTCTAAACCTAACATGTATATGCGTGAATCAGCCCCAATCTCCTTCTTTAAAGTAATCTCTTCGTTATCTTCTCTTGATTTTGTCCAGATAAGGTGCTCTTCTATTTTCGGTAGGTAACTCCCTTGAAAGATGACAAGATAATCTTCAAAGATTGTGTTTTGTTTGAAATTGAATTCTGGAATTTTATCTGCAGAATTATTTCATCCTTAGGCGTGCCCACGCTTAGTCACTGAATTTATGTCAATTTGGGGATTTCGGATTTCTTTCCTTCTTTTGCATCTTTTTGATCCTATTTCGTCCCTAAGGTATTGAAAACCATATGTGAACAATTATAAAGCAATTCCATTAAATTCGGATAATAATTTCAACACGTTAAGGAATATTAAGTCCAAAATAAACGACTTAACAAATTCCCCCATACCGAACCTTTGCTCGCCCTCGAGCAAACATGTCAAACCACTACACTCAGTCAATTCATCCTTTATAAGATCAAGTGCACACAATTCATTAACTTGGGCTAGTGAGACTCAATTTGCAACATATATCATAATCGCCTTTTCACCAATACAAATACACAAAGTCAAAATTAAGCATCTTTGTTTAAAAGCAAACATGAAATCAAAGTGAATTCTTCTCACGGATTTCACTCTTACACTCAAGTGTTTGCGAGTAAAGTGTTTCTCTCAAATCTCACTCTATTATGTTGCACTACCATAGGCTTGCAGTTTCACCAATTCTCATTTATTCAGATAGGCTAATAGATCATGAGGACTTGTTCACGGTTGTAATGGGGCTAGGTTCACAGGTGAGGTAAAAACATGACAAAGGTTTCATCACAAGCATTCACAAAGCATCAAGTAAAAGGGACACGCAATTAAAATTCTGAGATAAATATGAACAAAAAGGACTACAACTACTTATACTAACTCAAGCTACTATGCTTTATTCTTTCTTTTGCTTTTTTTCTTTTTCTGATTTTTTTCTTCTTCTTGTTTTCCTTCTCTTTCCATTTTCTTTTCGTTTCTTTTTTTTACATGAGTAGAAATACGTATAAAAATATCTCATAACATAATACAGAACAAAAGTCCCAAATTACTCAATGCTTCATTCAACTTGTGATAGGGTAAGGCTAATGGGGTTTTTGGATTTTAAAATAAGGTGATTGATTGAAAAACAAGGATAAAGGCTCAAAAGTGTTTGCAAAGGGCAAATAAATAGGTGGGTCAATTTTATGCTAAGGGTGTAAAAACAAGGAAGGCCTTAATCATTTCTATATCTCATGTGATCAAACAAATTCAAACCGGTTCCATGTAAATTCTGAAGGCAACATGAATAGAAGAGCATCACACAATTCAAAGAAATAGCATGACATAAAGATGATGTCATTTAGGCTCAAGTTCGCTCATGCGTTTAATTCAAGAATTGACCTTAATTTCACAATTTACCTCATCACTCAATTATTGCAATCAATCAACATATTGAGCTTAAAACTCACTTAGCCCAATTTAATTTCATGCATACACCCAATCTCATCCAAACTAATATGACCAAGCTTTATGGCTCAACATGCAAAATCATACGTAAAAATCAATAAAAATCGCACACAAAACCAAAAATATTCACACAAAAATCGAAAATTTTCACTTCAAAAGTCCAAATCTTGCCCCCACACCTAAACCAACATTGTCCTTAATGTTAAAGAAGCATAAAGATAAAGAAAAAGGGTGAAAGAAAGCTTCTCTATTTGGAGGTGCCGAGATCAAGGGGTTGGCGGATGTGGCGGTTGAAATCCTTCGTACTCCCAGTAGGCCATCAAATTGTTCTCCAAACGGTGCATTGTCCTTTCAAGCCGGTTGAGACAAGCGTCCAAATCGGTGTTTTGTTGTGAATGTATGCTGGGTTCTGTCGGTGGTATCCGGCATCGTTCAGTTGAAGTTCTTGTTGTCGAAAAAGTAGTCGGGCCGGGAGCGGTGAAAGCAAGGTGACCTTAGCTAAGATTCACAATACCCATCCTGCATAGACAATCTAAATCCAACGGCTCTATACCACAAGCCACATTCATAGTAGTGTTATCAAGATCTAACACACCCAAATTAACTGCTAATTGTGTGATATAGGACCCAAGAATTAAAGGTTTAGCTTTCTTTTGAAAAATGACGTGAAATTGTGTCATAAACCAAAAACCCAAGTTAACTGGAATATGTCTATCCATACACCACAAGAAATAAAATTCAACCTTCGACAAAGTATCCACAGCATCCTTTCGACCAAAAAAATTAAATTCTAGCAACCTATGGATAATTTTGAAAACATGATTTCGAAGAAAGGAACTTTTGGAAAGATTAGCATTATAAGGGTGGGTATCAACAGATCATTGACGCCATAACTCGGTAGCATTAAAATCGGCATGAAAATCACATTGAGAATGGATAAATAACTCAGTTTCAGTTTCAACAGTAGAAAGAAATCCCAAGGCAACATTAAATTCAGCAATTGAACACGCAAATTCCTTCCCCATCAATTTAAATTCAACAGCCTCTTTTGTATACATATCAAAGGTTTTATCACAATTAAATTGGAAAGTGCTATAAAATTCTCTAGTTAATTCCACAAAAGCAGGGCAATCAATTTGGGCAAAAGCACTCTATCCAATGGGACCCATCAATT
Source organism: Erythroxylum fimbriatum (assembly GCA_026770325.2). Lineage (NCBI taxonomy): Eukaryota > Viridiplantae > Streptophyta > Magnoliopsida > Malpighiales > Erythroxylaceae > Erythroxylum > Erythroxylum fimbriatum. Next base: position 4,304,321 of record JANZLH020000067.1, read on the forward strand.
GCACAAAACAGTCATATACACGCAAAGCTTCAAGGGTATCAGAATGAATAGACTTACAAGGACAAATCTGTTGTTGGCTGAGCTGCTAGAAGTGGGCTATATCTTCGGGCAACAAGAAGGAAGTGCATCCCGCCACTGTGGTGTTCAATTTGCTTCGGGTTTCCACCTCCTTGCCTCTCCTTGACCGTAGGCGTGTCCGTGGGTCTGGGTGAAGGAATGTTGGTGCTGGCGTAGGGGCGGGGGCGTTTCCGTGGGCTGTGGGTTAGTGGAGACATCAGCAGCATATCTTATGGGTGTGGGAAGCCTTCGGGAATCACTTTTCTTCCTGGACATTGTTCCAATTCGCGTATGAAAACATGCAAAATTAGAGATTGGTGCGGCACCACAATAACAGAAAAGAGGTGAATGGGTGAATGGAAAATGGAATGTGGGAGATGCGTGATGTTGTGGAGATTAGGTGATATTGAAGGACTAAGGTGAATGAAAATGGAGTCTCGACAGCTGGAGATGAAGGAGGAGAGAAAGAATTTAGGGAAAAAAACAAAGGGGGAAAATAAGGGGGAAAAAACCAAATAGGGGGCGGTAACTGAATTTTTTTTGTTTTTTAATTTTTCATTTGAAAATTAAATTGATGTAAAAGGGAAAAGAAAAATAAAAAATGATAGAAATAAAGAAATTTCGTAAATTGATATTCCTAATTAAAGAAATAACATAATGAAAACAAAAACTGTTAAAGAAATAATGTAGACAAACCTGAACAATTTACGGGTTGCCCTGAACGTGCTTCTTTAAAGTCGTTAGCTAGACCTGTGTTGTTACTTACCGGTTTAGAAATAGGTTGGAGGTGCCAACTCTATTTCATCCACTCGCTCGATCGACGAATTTTCATAATACGGCTTTAGGCTATGTCCATTAACCTTAAATACCTTAGAGGTATCTACGCTCTGAATTTCTAACGCATCATGAGGAAAAACGTTAGTAACAATGAACGGTCCAAGCCAACGAGATCGTAATTTTCCTGTGAATAACTTAAGTTTGGAATGATAAAGAAAAACTTTTTGTCCGATGGAAAAATATTTCCTAGAAATCATTCTATCATGAAAAGCCTTAGTTTTTTTCTTGTAAATTTTCAAATTTTCATACACCTCATTACGAATCTTTTGTAATTCTTGCAATTGCAACTTCCTACTAGTACTGACCTCCAATTGATCCATATTCAACTGCTTTACGACCCAATAAGCTCTATGATCAATTTCCACATGTAAATGACAAGGCTTACCGAAAACTAACCTGTAAGGCGACATGCTTATAGGAGTTTTGTACGCAGTCCGGTAGGCCCATAAAGCATCGTCCAGTCGAAGGCTCCAATCCTTTCGGTTCGGGTTTACCACTTTTTCTAGTATGGACTTGATCTCTCTATTAGATACCTCAGCTTGCCCACTTGTCTGCGGATGGTAGGCAGTAGAGACTCGGTGTGTAATGCCACATCTTTTCATCAATGCTTCAAAAATCTTGTTGCAAAAATGGGTCCCTCAATCGCTAATGATAGCTCGAGGCATTCCAAACCTGACAAAAATATTATATTTAACAAAGTTAATCATAGTTTTAGCATCATCAGATATAGTAGCCTTAACTTCAACCTATTTTGAAACGTAGTCTACTACTAACAAAATGTAATTCTTACCAAAAGAGGAAGGGAAAAGACCCATAAAGTCGATTCCCCAAACATAAAAAAATGTCACCTACCAGAATGTTTGTCAGTGGCATTTGATTCTTTGATCCCAAGTTACCTGTTCTTTGACAACGATCACAAGACTTGCAAAACGTGTAAGAGTCATAAAATAACTTAGGCCAAAACAGTCCACATTTTAAAATTTTGCGAGCAGTTCTTTTGGGACCGAAATGTCCCCCACACAGATAAATGACAAAATTGCAAAATAGATGAAATTTCATCATCTGTGCACATCTCCTAACAATCTGATCAGAACAAAATTTTCAAAGGTGAGGTTCATCCTAAACATAATATCTAGCCTCTCACTTGATTTTATCTTTCTCAGCTCTAGATAGATCATTAGGTAAAGATATTCGTTCGATGAATGAATGATTAAATCCCCTCCCACTCACACAGGTTCTTTTATTGAAGGGGTTCCCCCTCTTCTATGTGAGGTAGGGCGTACGTAAGAGCGGAACCAGAACGCGGATATTAGGCCTCCGGCCGCCGATATAGTTACCATGCTTACTAGCTCTTCCCATCCATTGCCGCCTATAGATATGGATGGGAGGTAGGCGAAGGTTGCTTGCTTCTCTTCTCCTAGGCTACCTGCACATGTTATTCGCGAAGAAAAGGTAGCGAGTGCTTCTTCGCTTAGTAGAGCTACCGGCCGCCGGACGAAGACTGCTTTTTGTTCCCCTTATTTTTGATTTGATTATTATTTAGAATCCTAGACTAAAGAAGAAGCTCCTGAATCAGCACAGGGCCAAATTAGCAATAGGAGAACTGTACTAACCTACCGCTGGTAACTTTCTCAGGGCTCGAGAAGAAAGAAGGTCTGAGTCCAATTTCTAATAAAGAGAAGGTCCCCCTTACTCCCTATTCTCTTTTAAAGCTTTATAACTGCCGTTGGTTAAGAACTATTGACTGTAAACCATAGCAGTTACACTTACTCAATGGAACGCCTCTGGAATTCAGATGGATAAGCAGGAACTTGAGCCTGGAACGTAGTCCTAGATATTGAATAGCCTGGAACTTTTGAAATTCAGGGGAAACATGGAAGCGGTCACTATACTAGGGGGGGGAGGGCGAGACATTAATGTAACAATTCTGTTTATCGTTTGTAGGAGCAAAGAGAAGCAGATCTATTCTATACCTGATAAGTATCAATACGCAATGGGGGGCTGACCCCCTTTTTTATTTATGAACTTCTCAAATCTATGCATAAACAGAAAATATGATAAAATAAAAAACAAAGGCCAACATTTTTAAGACAATAAATTCATTGTTACGTTTTCACATCAAAGTGAAATTTTCCTATCAAAGTGAACTATCTTTTTCTTTTTTAAAGATGGGCGCTTTTTTTGTAGAAAGCTCAACCAGCGGGAAAAAGTGTTTGGTCGAAGCCAAAAAGAGGTTGATCTGGCTTAAGTGATCGGCCACCAGATTTTCTGCTCCTTTCTTGTCGCGAATTTTCACATCGAATTCTTAGATCAGTAATATCCATCTAATCAATATTGGCTTGGCTTCTTTCTTATTTACCAAATACCTTAGCGCTGCATGGTCGGAGTAGATGATCACCTTCATCCCCAACAGATATGACCGAAACTTTTCTAACCCGAAGACGACCGCTAAAAACTCCTTAATCGATATTGCAGTTGGTGGAGCAATTTTGAATAAAACTTATGCTGATGCATACAATCTCATTGAAGAGATGTCTCTCAATCACTACCAATGGTCTAGTGAACGAGGAACAGCAAAACGTACTCTAAGTAAGTATGATGTTGATGCACTTACTATGCTCTCTGCTAAAGTTGTTGTCATGACTCATAAGTTAGATCGCTTGAATATTAATTTTGTAAATGCTAGTAGTGCTACTTCTGCATGTGAAATTTGTGGTTCTGTTGATCATGTGTCTGTTAATTGTCAAATTGGTAGTCCTTTTGTACAAGATCAGGGTAGTGATTAAGTTCATGCCATTAATAATCTTAACCAAAGACCTCAATTTGACCCACACTCAAACACTTACAACCCAGGTTGGTGGAACAATCCATATTTCTCCTGGAAGAATAACCAAAACCCCCCATTTCAGCCAAACATTAGGCCACCTCCTGGTTTTCAAAGACCTTCTAATCCATCAGGACCTCCAAAATCAAACCTAGAAAATATGATGGAATCTATGCTACTAGCCCAAAGACAACAAGATGAAATCATCAAGTAATTAACGTCTAAGGTAGACTTGTTGGCTGCTCATAACAAGTTGCTTGAGAACCAAATAGCAAATCAGGCTAGTTCATCGACCTCACCACCAGGTAAATTACTTAGTCAACCTGAAACCAATCCTAGGGAACATTGTAAAGCTGTGACATTAAGAAATGGAAAGCTAATGGTAGGACCCCATGATCCTAGGAATGAATCTATAAAAGAGAGCACAGTTGAAACTCAGGACAGGACTAGTAGTGAAACAGAAGTTGAGCTGGAGAAGGAGAGTGAGGATAATCATCCTTCTAAGGAACTACAAAAGCCCTTCCAAAAACCTTACACCCCACCGACACCCTTTCCTCATAGGATGGCCAAAGCCAAGTTAGATGCTCAATTTGGGAGATTCTAGAAGTTCTTAAGAAGCTTTACATCAACATTCCTTTCACCGATGTACTTTCTCAAATGCCTTCTTATGCTAAGTTCTTAAAAGAAATTTTGTCAAATAAAAGAAAGTTAGAAGAGCATGAAACTGTTGCCTTCACTGTTGAATATAGTGCTGCCATTCAAAACAAGCTTCCTCCGAAACTCAAAGATCCCGGTAGTTTTTCAATTCCTTTCCAAATTGGTAAAGTAATAATTGAATGTACTTTATGTGATTTAGGATCAAGTGTGAGCCTAATGCCACTTTCTTTATGTAAGAAGCTTGATCTGGGAGAATTGACACCTACTATTATTACTTTGCAATTAGCGGATCGATCTGTTAAATATTCTGTTGGTGTATTGGAAGATGTGCCTATTAAAGTAGGTGATTTGTATGTGTCTGTTGATTTTGTTATTTTGAAAATAGAGGAAGACACCCGCACCCCAATCATTCTTGGAAGGCCATTTTTGGCCACAGTAGGATGTCAAATAGATGTGAAAAATGACAAATTGTCTTTTGAGATTGGTGAGGATTGTGTTCAGTTTGACCTTGCAAAAGCTACTAAATTTTCGAGCTTGTCTGATGATTGTTTTAGAATTGATATCATTGATTCCATTGTAAATACCCATTTTTCTAACCAACATTCGAATGATTTTCTTGAGCATAGTTTAATTACTAATAGAAAACCGAGTGATGAGATTCCAGAAGTGGCCATGATTGCTAAAGCTTTAGAAAGCCTCCTTACAAACTACAAAGCTAAAGAAGAGCATTTTCAAGTTCTAGAAGTGGATCAACAAACTGAGGTGAAAGCACCTAAGGTAAAACTCAAACCACTTCCCTCCAATTTAAGGTGTGAATTTTTGGGCCCTGATTCTACTTATCCGGTGGTTGTGAATGCTAACGTAGATGCTGTCGATACTCAAAAAGTTGTTAGGATTTTAAGAAAGCACAGAAAGGCTATAGGTTACTCTTTAGATGACCTTAAGGGAATTCATCCTTCTGTGTGCATGCATAGAATCTTAATGGAGGACGACCATAAGCCCACCATTGAACATCAAAGGAGATTATATCCTAGTATGCAAGAAGTGGTCAAAAAGAAAATTTTGAAATTACTTAAGGCTGGCATAATTTTTCCTATTTTGGATAGTAAGTGAATTAGTCCATTTCATGTAGTTCCTAAAAAAAGAGGGATGAAAGTAGTGACAAATGAAAAGAATGAACTTATTCCAACTAGGACTTTCACCGGGTGGAGAATGTGCATATATTATCGTAAGTTGAATTTTGCAACTAGAAAAGATCATTGTTCCCTTCCCTTCATTGACCAGATGTTAGAAAGACTTGCTAGGAGCTCTCATTTTTGTTATTTTGATGGGTATTCGGGTTTCTTCCAGATTCCCATTCACCCACAAGATCAGGACAAAACTACTTTTACATGCCCATATGGTACCTTTGTATATATGCCCTTGCTACTCCCCTGCTACTTTCCAGCATTGTATGATGGACATATTTTCTGATTTTATTGAAAACATAATGGAAGTGTTCATGGACAATTTCTCTGTTTATGGCTTGTCATTTGATGATTGTTTGACAAAATTGTCAAAAGTATTGAAAAAATGTGAAGAAGCTAATTTAGTTTTGAATTATGAAAAGTGTCATTTTATGGTACAAGAGGGGATTGAACTAGGTCATTTGGTTTTAAGTAAAGGTATTGAAGTTGACAGAGCAAAAGTGGAAGTAATTGAAAATTTTCCCCCACCTACTTCAGTAAAAGGTGTGAGAAGTTTTCTCGGACATGTTGGTTTTTACCGACGATTCATCAAAGATTTATCTAAAATAGCAAAACCTTTAACACGTTTACTTATCAAGGATGTACCTTTTGCATTTAATGAGGATTGTTTGAGTGCTTATTACAGGTTGAAAGATGCTTTAGTTATAGCTCCAATTATGCAAGCACCTGATTGGAATCTTCCATTTAAAGTGATGTGCGATGCAAGTGATCACGCTTTAGGAGTTGTTTTGGGACAAAGAAATGACAATAAGCCTTATGCCCTCTACTACGCTAGTCGTACTTTAGATGAAGCTCAGATCAACTATGCCACCACAGAAAATGAATTTTTAGCTGTTATTTTTGCTATTGAGAAGTTTAGGTCTTACCTAATTAATTCGAAAGAAGTTGTTTTTTCAGATCATACAGCTATACGGCGTCTATTGAAGAAGAAGGACTCCAAGCCACGTCTTATCGATGGGTCTTATTACCGTAGGAATTTGATCTAGATATTAAGGATAAAGCTGGTATTGAGAATGTGGTAGCCGATCACCTTTCCCGAATTACTGTTCCCAGTGAAGAATGTCCCATTGATGATTCCATTCTGGGAGAACAACTATTAGCTATATCATCTCTTGCATCACCATGGTATGCCGACCAGAAATTACTTATCAACAGAAGAAGAAACTCATCTCTGATGCTAAATACTATGTGTGGGAAGAGCCATTACTGTATAAATATTGTGGCGATGGTATTTTTCGACGATGCTTACCT
>JANZLH020000067.1:4329796-4343159 GCA_026770325.2 Erythroxylum fimbriatum
CGAGAGAAAGAAACAACAAAATAATGAAAATAATACTTATCCCGGGTCGTTGGCGTCAATTTCACCTCCGAACCGGCATCGAGATGTTTAGCCCATCATGAATATTTTCTGAAAAATTTTCTTCAGTCCCATCTTTTATCTCCCACCGAAAACCTTATTTTCTTCTATCTTCCCCCAAAAACTCTTTTTCCAACGTCTGTGCTTTTTATATCCATGACCAAATATCAGAATTTTCCTCCACCGCTACTTGTGCAGCTATGCTCATAGGTCTGCGCCGACCTCCCTTGTAGCACCTGGTGTAGCTTGTTTGCTTCTTCATTTTCCAAACGACGCCTCTCAGTGAATCTGATGCGTGCGTCTGTCTATTTCTTTGTTTTTCTCATTGATTCTTCTCTCTCTCTTGGATCATCGTTTTATTTTGCTCTCCTGTGCGTTGATGCGTGGACTGTGCTTCTATTGTCTTCTCCATGTAGCGCCGCACAAGCCTCCTAGGTCACGCCCACTTTTTACGCTGCTCCTCCATGAATCTCTCATTTCTGCGTGTGCTCCTTATGTTTGTTGGCTGTTGGACGATTTTGCTGTCTCCACTAGATTGATTTTGGACAATTAAATATTCCAGTAGCCTCGCTTCACGCTAATTTGAATTGACTATTGCTCTTTTCTTTCTTTCTTCTTCTGTAGCTGATTTGCCGTTTGCACCATCCAATTCATTCCATGTTTTGCGTGATTTTCCACACCTGTCCACGTTTCTTTGTCTCCACTCACGCTTGTCCCAGCTAATTGATTTTTTTAATGCTTTTCAATTCCTTTTCCCACTTGCTTGCTCCTTTGTCCAGCGTGGTTTCCTCTTGATTTGCCTTTAATTGTAGCTTCTTGTCTCCTTGTGCGTGTATTGCCATTGACTCCATCTCATGCGTGTTCACCAGCTGGCTCTCTCCAATTGATTGCAATTTCATCATTTAAAAACCCATTTTATTGATTTTGCCGCAACCTTGTTAGTTGTAGCCCTCAATTTGCGTCCCCCTCACATGATTTACTTTCTTGCTTTCATTTGCTGCCGCATGTCTCTTGCTAAAATGTCCAAGAACCATTTAATTGTCACTCTTTAATTTGCTTTGTCTTTTAATTTTCTTCAACTTCAATAAAGACAAGGAAAATAAATATTCAGAAAAATGACCCATATATAAAGCTTTTAACTCACTTTAATTTTTTTGCTCTCAAATTATACCTAAAATCAAATATGAATTAAAGTGAGTATTTTAATCATTTTTGTATCAATAATCGCTAAGTGAAAATAATTAAAAATATCAACAATTAAGCACATATCATCTACCTCAACGATATTGTATTGGGCAGAAATTGGAAGGTTGTTCAAAAGTTTCAATGCAAAAATCTCTTCAATTTTTGTGAAAGAGATAATGGTCTAATCAGTGAGGATGGTGATGAGGTGTATCAAGAGACTGAATCGAAGTTGAATAATAAAGTCGTTCGAATAAAAGATGAAGATATATCATCATTCCATAGGAGAGATGTTGATCCCAATATAGTACAAATGGATGAAGTACAAGTTAATCTTATTGTAGAAAGAGATGAAGACTATATTGAGGACGAATTTTATAACAATGATGATACTTTGACCGAATACAATAGTGATGAAGTGTCGAATCATAATGTAATTAATGATGATGATTTCAAGATGTTGATCATGATAGTTAAAGGAAAAAATAATTGTTGTTTATATGGGATTGAAAACTGGTAAGCCATCATTTTAATTAACTTATGATTAGCCATTTTGTAAAAGCAATGTATTTCATTATGCTTCATTTTGTAAAAGATATGTATTTCATTATGCATTGAAAGAAACTACAACCATATTAAGGTTAATTTATGAAATACGATTCAAATTTTCTTTACATTTGTTAAATGTGTTATTTATAGACAAAGAAAAGTCAACACTTGTAAAGTTTTGAAGTTATACATTGTTTCTTTTAACAAATAATGAACTTTGTAATGAATGGAACACGTAAAAATTGTTTCTAATGTGATTCAAACTGCAAGGCCAAAGATCAAATCATCTTCTTCTTTTTTTTAATTGAATAATATATTTCTACGGTAGGAACTAATACAAAATAGTAACAAGTTCACGGCCTAGAAGCCTTTAGGGGTCATTACAAAAGATTAATAGAAGAAGAAATAAGTAATAAGAACAAATGGTAAATTTCATGGGGAAAAAAAGCTTAACTACCTACCACCTATGGTTCCAATCATCTTTGATTATGATTTGTTAATGTTTTGTCAAATGCTCCGAAATGATTTTGGGAAAATTTTAACAAGTTCTTTATGTTGTTATTATAATTAGTTTCATTTTATATTGGAAAATCATAGAGAAATAATTTAATAATATTTTATATTAGAAAATCATTGAGAAATCATTATGGATATTCAATATAGTGGCACCTGGATGAAACAAGGGAAAGAAGGTGGCAACTAACGAAGATGTTCCTCCCCCAAAACAACCAAATCAATTCGACCATATCAAACACCAGGCTTTCCACCAATGAAGTCAGTCAACAAAAACCTCTATTTACCTCAACTAGTGCTTAGGGATCTTCAAGTTTGTGAATCTTTTCCACCTATAATTACACTTATCCTCAAATGTATCTTTACATTTTTTTTGTTATAATTATTTTTTGTCAAGTTCCAATACGGGCATTAGAAAAAGAGGTAGAGGTATCACTAAATATTTTAAGTTGCAACGCATGAATATTCCAATGAACAACAAGTTGTTCGTCCATATTGATATCCCATAAGGTCGTCCTATTGATAAGATTCAATCAATAAAATTATCCAGTGAGTTAGGAGTCGTTGTTAGGACTGAATTGCCTTGCTTTCAACATGCCAAGTAGTTGAAGGAAGATAACTTGCTACAGAATCCTCTAAATAAAGTTTCAGTATTTTTTCAATTTATTTAATTATATGCATTTTTTAACTTATTTAAAGACTAATTCACTTTTACTTGTTCATAGATGAAGCTCAAAATCGTTGATATTGAGAACCCTGAAGTGTCAAGGCGTGTGAGTTCATTGTTAAAACAAAGAGCTAAGGATCATTGTTATCGATTGCATAAATACTACAAAATTTTTTTCTTCGGATGAGGATGCCAGGAGACATGTTCCCGAGCAGGTGACTCCAAAAAATTGGATCTAAATGTGTGATTATTGGTCCTCTGCCAACATTAAGGTTTGTCTTCTTTCTCTTCACATTTGCTTCAATTAATCTTGTTTCATAATTTAATGATTATTTCTTTTCTTTATTTAGGAAAATTGTGAGAAAGCTAAGGTTAACAGAGGAAAAATGAAAACTCCTCACATCCAAGGCTCCAAATCATTTGTTGTCGTATGAAATGAATTTGTAAGTTATTTGTTTAGAAGTTATAATTATATCAGTAAATACAATATTATTTATTGTGTTTCAATTTTTTTTCCATAAAACACAGTTAGAAGGAATTGCATGGAGTGTGATAAGATCACACTCTACAAGCTCACCCACTACAAGGAAGGTGAATGTTGGACTTCTAAAGAAGCACAGAATAATTATGTAAGTACAAAAATTTGCTTATTTGTTTATACTTATTTATATATGTAGTACTAACTAATAATTTTTAAAATTTTAGAATAAGATGTAGGAGTTGTTGCAAAGATCATTGTCTAATGAAAATGAGTCAAACATAGATGAGATTTGCAACAATGTCCATGGTATAAGATTAGGGTACATCAAAGGTCTTGGGTATGGCGCTAAGCCAATTGATTCATCATCGTCATGGCTAGCATTTGTAACCACGCTTCAAGATGAGAACCAATCGCTTAAGACTCAATTACAATGTAATGAAACAAAGTTAAAACGTAATGAGCAAAAGTTAGATCGTACTAAATGAAAGTTGGCCAAGCTTGAAAAGATGGTCAAACAAATAGTTACCTAAATTGTGTAAGTAGTAGCGAAGATGAGCAAGAGTCTTAGTTTGTACATAAATTCTTTTGTTAACATTTGTAAATAACATTTAATAACATTTTATTTTTTTATGTAAAAATGCTTCTATTTTTAATTTTATTTTTTGTTTAATTAATTATAAATAAAAATTATAAATATTACCAACAATAAGATGGATTGAAAATCTTACCATTTATTATAATTAATTGAAAATTATTAATAGGATTGTTTAGTTAAAAATATAAAAAAATCATCACCAAATCTTTTTAACTACATTCCTAAAAATGTCGACAATAATTATTAATAATTAAAAATTAAATCAAATACGTACCTAAAAAGATTTGGCTACGATTCCCAAATCGCCGCCAAAACATTTTAGCTACGTTCTAGAAACCATTACGAATAACTTTTACCTACTTTTAGGAAATTATCGCTAAAGATAATTTTCTACAAAACAAAAAACGTCGAAAAATTTTATCACCTACTAATAGGGTTACGCAGCTAATAACTTTAAGCCATGAAAGAAAGAGTCCCAAATTATCTTTTACGACGTTTTTCCTTTTCTTCACGTATCACTTGTTGCGACGTATCAGGATCGGAGCTAGATCTTACTTGCGACAATATTGTAAAAATATTGGCGATAATATTTTGTTACTGTGATTTTGCAACAAATTTTTTTCATCGATAAATAGTATTGGCTACGAATTTTTAACTTTTAGCGACAAAAATATTCGTCACCAAAAGCCCATTATGTTGTAGTGCAAGTTCAAGCTCTTTAAATTTCACATAAATACTACATTGGAAAACATTTTATATCCAAATTGGCCATTTGACCTAAATTTATTAAAAGGTTGAAACTCACGTAATTGACTCGGTGTTTGTTTTTCTTTGTTTACTAGTTTAAGGTTTATTGTACGAGACAAGTTAGGGATGTTTAACATTAATGGTAATTTAAAGAGAGACAAGATTTAGATGATGCAGATATATTAAGAAGAGACATTTTGATGTTATAGTAGGAAGATTATCCTTAGGGATTGTAAAAGAAGATGAAAACCTGAGAAGAATTGAGGGAAGACGATAATGTATTATATGATTCTACTAGAGTTTGTCGAAAACTTGGCTTTTAATAGTAAACTATGATGAACTAGAATAAGAGTAGAATCATTTATTGTGTCTTGTATTTATCTTGAATACTTTACTTATTTTATTTATTTATTTTATATTTTCTCTTTTAGTTGCTTGTTTATTTTATTTTCTTATTTATTTCTTTTTATCTATTTTGTATTGTCTTACTTTTACCTTTATTTTCTTTACTTTTACTTATTTTTATTTATGTAGATATTTGTTTATATATTTGGATATTTTTTAAATCATTTTCAAAAACTTTTTTTGTAGGTCTATCGGAAACAACTTCTATACTAATTAGAGATAAGACTGCGTACTATTGGACTCTTCAAACTTTGCATCTCAGCGGGATTTTTACTAGATTGTTGTTGTTGTTATACTAGTTTAAGGTTTATTAACTCTAAAATAATTAATAAAGGAAGTAATTAACCATATAAATTGTAGTTTAGGGTCTTTTATTAATAAAATTAATGATTATTTATAAAACAAAAAGCACATCTTTCGATCATTATGCCACACGAAACTGGTGTTATAATATACAAATCATAGGACCCAAACGCAGCTATTAGTTAGTAAAATGAAAATTTCTGTTATAATTCTTGATGGTTGAAATGAAATTAAACTCATTTTTTTAACTTTCACAATCTTTAATATTATTTAAGTAAAGGATATTAAAAGTATAAATTTTTATTGTCAAAAACTCTCTTCATAATTTTTAGATTATGCTAATTGAGAGTTTATTACTAATCACTTAAATTGAATATGTCATTTGACTTAAACCAATAAATTTATTGAGTGAGTTATTATATAAAAAGTAGAAGATGAATTAGTTTAGGATTTTTCATGTCAACTAAGTATTCACAATGGCACTTTAACCAGTAGTTTTTCTGTGCTTTTTATGGGTGCAAATTAGGTTCACTATAAGTCCTTAATTTTGGAGATTCGATGACATTTACAAACGAAAGCTAGCATTAATTTTTGTTTTTTTTCTTTATAATACATTGACGGAGACTTAATTAACCTTCGCTCACAAAGAATAATATTTAGAACAAAATTTCAAGTTAAGAAACGACGATTGGATAAGCCCAAATGTAATTTACCAATTAGATTATCAAAAAAGTTATGGGATAATTGTAGTCTCATAGGAGCCCAAGGGCCTAAGGAAACAACTAAAATCCAGGAATTTAGAGCTTTTCTCTTCATTGCCAAGGAAAAAAAAAACATTATCTAATTTCATCGCTATTTTCCAAACAAAAACTTTACATCGACAACACCAAAAATAAATATATGTAATTAAAGTTTGATAGCGCATTGCACGGTCCAGGTCAAATGGAACTACAACATAGATGTGTAATAAAGTTGTTGAAACAAGTTCGATAGGAAACAAGTTAACCACCTAGATTACGGGGAACTGAAACTTCCCACTCCTGAATCTACTTTCGTTTTCGACATCATAGTTTGTTTCTGTACCAGAACACGCCTTTGCTGTTCATCTCACCTTCATCTTGCTCAACATAAATACACTCTTTACCCTCTCTCCATATTGCCTTGTAGATTGGTGTCCCATCAAATTGGTAATATTGTCCCAAAATTGGTCTGATAGCCTTGGTGGCCTCCATGGCATGATAGTGAGGCATAGTTGAGAACAAATGATGGGCTACGTGGGTGTCTGTTATGTTGTGAAAAACCTTGTTCAAAATCCCGTAGTCTCTGTCAACTGTGGCTAGAGCCCCTCTTAACCATTCCCACTCAGAAGAATCATAATGTGGCAATGAAGGGTGAGTGTGTTGCAGAAATGTGATCATTACAAGGAAAGCATTTACCACTAACAATGGTCCTCCATAGAAGCAGAGAACCCAGGCTAGCCCCTTTGCTACTGCTAGACGATAGATCCCATAAGTGACAGCAAGAATACCAACATCAGAAATGTATATCTCAAGTCTTTGACGGTCAGTATAGATAGGGCCGTAAGGGTCATAGTGGCAAGCGAACCGATCATAAGGCCTGCCTGAGACGTTGAACGCCAGGTAAAGAGGCCAACCAAGGGTTAAGGTTATGGTAAGAGTTAGGACACGGCCTGGTGGGTTGTTAAGGTACTTGGAGTACCAATGCATATCGGCTTTCTTCTTGGGCACAAATACTTCATCTCGTTCAAGAGAGCCGGTATTAGAATGATGGCGACTATGGCTGTGTTTCCACGAAAAGTAAGGGACAAGGAGAAAAGAGTGAAGGACAAGGCCAACTGTGTCATCAAGCCATTGGTAATCACTGAAGGCATGGTGGCCACACTCATGGGCAATGACCCAAACGCCGGTGAGAACACAACCTTGAAATGCCCAGTAAATTGGCCAAGCTAAGTAGGAGAAAGGGTGAGGAAGGAGAGGGAAGTAGTTGGCAGCAATGTAATAGAAAATGAAGGCAATGGTGAGGTCGTAGACAACATATGAGAATGAGCGGAGAACAGAACGCTTGAAACAATGAGGCGGGATTGCTTTTTTGACTTGACCGAGTGAGAATGGTGGCTTTAAGTATGGAACTCTTTTCAAGGGGTCAGATTTTGACTTCTTTGCGGATGGTGGGATAGACATGTTGCCACCGGCACCCATCGTGCTTCTGACTACATGAAAAAATTAAAAAGAAGAAAAGGGAGTTAAAAAAATTAACCGTGATTCATATCAATCAAGAGAAACGCAAATCAATAAGAACTTATAGAATGTATTTGATCTAGAACCCAGGTTAATCTCAGCAGAACTTTTGTCGATTTTCTAGGTTGTAGCAGCCAACTAGGTGTAACATTTCAATACAATGATAACTCAGGTCTCTTTTGGACATCAGCAACACTCTGGCACGCAAGAATTACACAAGGATATTTTTGCCAAACCAAAATTGGAAAAACTTAGAAAATCCTTCTCTTTCGCAATAATCAGTAAAACTCATACATAAGGTCCACTGTACTAAGTAGAAGCAATGGCACGGTAAACAAGGTGTAAACACTAGCACAATTTGAGCTATAGTAAAGGAATCATAGTATATCCTCATCTAACCAGACAATTCTGGAAAAATGCAAAATAGGATCATATGAATTATTGGAAATGACTTCAAAAAGGAAGAGATAAATATAGTAAGTCCCATGTGAAAAATGTCAACAAAAAAAAAGGAAAGAAAGAGAGAGACAGGATCGACTTGGTCATCTGGCATTTACATCTTGTGGTCTGATAAGCTGTCATTATACTTAATAAAAAAGCATGGATGTTTGAAGGCGGCCGTAGCAGACAACTATTTTTGGGTCAAGCCTGCACCAAACATTGAACCAAAGTCCGCAATAGGCCTCATTCATTTTACTAGTCATGTGCTATATATAGGGACTTAGTCTACATGTAGGCCCTACATACGTATGGCTATACTGATGGCTTTCGTAAATAAAAGGTGAAGCAGACGCTACCGTTCCGAATCCCTGTTCCTCTTATGTTTAAAGTCCCCTCAATTATTCATTGCAATAACAATTATGTTTATAGCACAAAAGTTAATTTATTTGGAACAACATACAATGTTCACGCGGAAGGGAAAAAGAACACTATCAACAATAACAAGTACTCTGAATTCAAACAATTGTAAAGTCTCCTAGTTAGCAGCTCACAATATTAACCGGTGCTTGAAATTAGACAACCACAAAAACAATTAGATAATAGACCAACATTTGCATCAATCACGAATTAAACGTGAAAAATTGATCCCTTCTCAAACATCAAAATTTCAAGAGTCAGTCCTTTGACTGATGCGAAGATATAGACCCACCAAACGGTTAGGTCGAAGTCCACATCAATTGCATCGAGCATGAACCGCCCAAGAGATTGAAAGCTACACGACACTGTATTCGGAAATCGCACAGGAATTATTCGCAAACATCATCGTTCTGGCCTCTAGGCGAAGGCGGCTAAAAACGCCCTAACTACTGTCGGATCTGTAATTACTAGTCACGTGCTAAGGACAGCTGTTTGGAAACTTCAGCCAATACAATAGAAGAGACCAGTGTTTCCCTGGACTGTACTTGAATTGGAAGGCATGGGCTTTGAAGCTCTGTACCGGTCAAAACAAGTACTAGTATATAACTAATATATGTATTTATGGAAGCATTGTTTTCTCTCTAACACGTCCACAACAAGAGTCGTGTCAGTTACTAGGAGTTATTAAAATTAAACTAGAATCCAAAAGCTGTTCAAATTCTTTCTTACATTTTATTTTTAAAAAGCAAACAGCATAAATGTTAACACAGGACGATAAAGGTAATGAACAGATCCATCTACACAACACAAAAGAGAGAGAGAGAGAGAGAAAAAGGGTGGAAGGAACATGAATATGAATATCAACATGATTACTAGTACTGATTTTTATCCATATTACTATCACAACCACCATAAAGAAGAAGAAAACTATTCGTCTCAAAACTTAACAAGTACGAATGCAACCAATCTACGGTTGATTGAAACAGATCTAATGTCAGCTGGATCTGAAAATGTCTTTGCACAGTTAAGCGACAATAATCACAGGGAAAGCAGGAAATGAGATTGTTAATCACAGAAGAGAGAAGAAGAAAAAAACGAGGAGATTGAAGAAGAAGTACCTCTTAGACTTCTCCACCTAGAAGAGATGCAGAGAGAAAGAGAAGAACAAAACACTCTCTTTCTCTTTGTATCTGTAATATGGAAATAGCCAGCCGTCTGCTCCTTTATATAAGCTTTTTCTGCGAGGCTCAGACATCCTTGCTTTGCGTTCCCTCCTCTTCCCCTTTGGGTCCCACACCCACACCCCTCAACATGTTCCTTTGGACGGTTGCACCTTTTTCCCACTTGGCCACTTCCTACGCCAAAACACTAACACCCAATCACAACCGTCCCTCCTTTTTCTGATATTTGTCTTATTTAATACTATGAACTTTTTCCCTTCCAGTTGATCTGAATTAGTTAATTAATCGTACATAGCAGCTCGGAGGCCATATTCGCGCCTTTCCTAATCACATTAACGACGCAACCTTGGTTGGTTGTCCGATGTCCGTACAATGAAGAATATTGAAAATCTACCGAATGAAATTATCACTTAAACATTTATCTACTTATTTTTTATAATTATTTATCAAATAAATAAATGCTTATAAAATAGGATAAAAATAAAGTAATCTATCTTCTGCCCGAAACCTCCTTAAAAGTTAGAGCCCGTATGACTTCATATCACTTGATATATTATTGGACCGGCGGTGAAAGTACGTACACATGGACCTGTTTCTATTTGAATATAAATGGCCGAAAGAGTTGTTATTAGTTATTACTTATTCGTCGTCCTTTGCGTGTTGGAAATTCACATACGCAAAAACCCAAAGTTGTAACTCTGTTAATCTATACCTTGTCACTCCATTTTCATGAAGTAATTGAACAATCTAGCAAGCTACTTTTGAAATTAAAAATATACTTTAGAAGTTAAATTGTATTTTGAAATCAATTTTTTTTACTATTTCTGCAATGTTAATTAAAATTATAATACATTATGTAAAATATTAATTTGTTTCAAATAAAATTGTTAATTTCTACACAAAATGTAACAATCATTCAAATTAAATTTATTATTTAATTTTAAATATTAAAATAAATAATTTAAATTTATCGAGTACGATTTATCTCTTCAAAGCAAATTCTCATCTAAACACCGCGTTCTGGCAGTTGCACATCGTGAAAATCATGATCGAATTCAGGAACAGTACAGACTACAGTACAGAAGTCCAAGAAATATATTTAACAGATCTTGCATGTTTAAAAATAATAAAATAAGTTTAGATCAGACAACCCTCCGCCCAACAGATCTGATTCTTTAGTCTGATCAACCGCCAGCAACTGCAAGCAGAGCTTGATTTTTTAGAATTAGAATTCACGTGATCACGTCCTTTGCTCTACAACTTTGGAGATCCAAAAGACGTATTCAGAAAGTAAGCCTCTTTTAGGAAAATATCTTAACGATCCTCCCTCACCGCCTATAAGCACGTATGGGTAGATTGGAATTGGATTCTTTTGCTAGCACCAAAGCAGAGAATATCATAACAACGTCAGCCATTTGATGACCAACATTATCTTTTTTCCGTTGGAACCTGTGACCTGCCTTGAAAGGATATAAAAGCTTTTAAAACGGCAAGAATTAAAGCATTGTCAGTATGTTTAATAACCATCATCGTTCTAAGTTATTGTGCCAATCATTCAAGTTTTAATGGCTATTTAATTTATATTTATGTACAAAAAAGAGGAACAGATCACTTGTTTCATAACTACTGTGCTAGTGTTGTTCTTTTTTTTTTTTTTTGCAAACTTAGTGTTGTTATATTATATCTAGTCCATATATTTATATGAGACTCACAAAAATATATGAACCAAATACAATAGAACAGCATTGGTACAGTAAGTATGGAACAGGTGATTTCATTTGCAAAGGAAGTAGAAATCTTAAAAAAGGTATTTACTTGATCTAGTTCTTATTTTGGAAGTGAGTTATAAAAATGTGGGTCTGTCTTGAGATCTTTCTGGTAATACAAAATTTTGGATGTTGAACTACAGCTATCTGAATTTTGATTTAGGATCTGTTCAAATTTTGCTTTTTATCATTATGAATGTTAAACATTTTTAATTTGGTACGAACATATTATGTCCGTTTTATGTTTGAAAGACTCCGAAATTGATTTGTCGTCGTAACAAAAATAATGAGTCGTCCTCGTCCGTCCATTTTCGTGATACATTCCTCCTCCGTTTCCGTATCTCAAATTGGTCGTAACATGTAACTTGTTTATAATTCCAAGTTTGACTTTAATGAATTCCATATTAAGAAGTTAGAAAATTTGTCGACATCAGCAGCCAGGCATAACTTTAAACCCGCATCCTACGAGTTTAATTATATTTTCTTATCAAAGGATCTAAGTAAGTGTTTGAATGAAACACCAATTACTTTAAGCTCATTCCGTTGACATTCTCAACTTTGACAGCTAGCTTCGTATCGTGTGAACGTAAGCAACCCGCGTATCTTAAATATCGGAAATTACAAGAGATGGACAGTCAGTAAAAATATTACATCTTTAAAATTGATTTATTTACTATAAAAAATAGACTTAATTAAAATTTTCATCTCAAATTATAAGTAGGATAACATTTTTATGAGTTTGGAAAGTCGTACATATGATAACTTTCAATTATTAATATTTCTCCTGAAGGCAAGGGCTGAGATTCTTGAGGGCTTTCGGTACAAAATTGGTGACGGCCGCTCGGTTTCCCTGTGGCATGATCCTTGGTTACAAAACGGACGACTGATCGATCGTGTTCCAATGGTGGATGATAGTGACTGGGACTTGATGGTTAGTGATATACTGGACGACACAGGCCTCTGGAAACTCCAGGACCTTCGTACCACTATTCCGAGTGAAATCAGAGACGAGTTTCCGTCCATCCGTCCTCCGGTGGGATCTTGGGCTTCGGATGAGATCATTTGGGGACACTCTACCAATGGTCGCTATTCCGTCAAGAGTGGGTTTCAATGGTTAACTGGGGTGGACTCTGAGGGGGATGATAATTGGAGTTGGATCTGGAAGATTCGAGGGCCGGAGAAAGTGAGGATTCTTAGCTGGCTCATTTGGCATGGCAGAGTTCATACTCAAGAACTTCGAGCAAGGCGAGGAATTGAAGTTTCGGATTTATGCAAGCGGTGTGGATCTGGGGCCGAGACAATTTCTCACCTCTTTCGGGATTGTGTGAAGGTAACTGGAATTTGGCAAAGGTATGCTGGTCTTTTCTCCGATAGCTTGCTAAGCAATACTCCCTTTTCTTCTTGGTTTAAGACTCACTGTCAAGATGGTGCGGTGTTGATGAATGGTTGGAGACTTGATATTAGTTTTCTTGCGATCATCTGGTCTATTTGGTGCCTTCGTAATAGAGAAGTTATTGCTAATGTTGAGTCCAGTCAATTGGAACGGGAGCATTTTGTTTATAATATGATTCATGAATGGAATTCTTCTCTGGGGATGGTCAAGATTAGTACTCCGAGAAGTGCTCGATTGGTTGCCTGGAAGCCTCCGCGAAATACTGCTGTTGCTTTGAATGTGGATGGGAGTGTTCTGGGTAACCCAGGAGATGCGGGTATCGGTGGCGTTCTTAGAGACTGCTGTGGTAATTGGTTGGGCGGTTTTTCTGAATTTGTGGGTAGGGATTCCAATATGGGTGCAGAGTTA
>JANZLH020000067.1:4392373-4405764 GCA_026770325.2 Erythroxylum fimbriatum
TACACCGTGCACGTAACTTCTGTCTAGGAGGCCGGGTTTTAAGTGGGACCGTTTGTGACCCCTCCGCCCTTTCCTGGAATTTTACGTATAATTGTAACACTGTCTTAGGAGGCTGTTCGGCGGTCTTTCCTGGGGTTCACTTCACTAGTTGTTTACCTTAGAGGGAAAAATTACCTGATTTTCCCAACATAAAGACGCTTGATGTCGCAACCAAGCGGGAAAAGAAGCATTACTTGACACTTGTAGTCCAAATATGCGATAAACGCAACTCCACAACCCAACAACAAAGGGGCATGTGTAGAAAATATGATCTAGAGTCTCCTCCCCATCCTCACAAAATGTGCACCTCGCTGCAATGAATCTTTTACGGTGTAAGACAGCGTTAGAGTTTAAGCAATTCAAGAAGGCCAAACATAAAAAGAATCAGACTCGCTCTTGAACTTGGATCGTCCAAATCCAATGACATTTCCCCCACCTCGCATTAGATATAGAGTGATTTGTAAGGCCCATATAGACTGAGGTAGCTCATATTTCGTCCAGGATTGAAGCCGAAAGTACCTGCATCAGATCCTCACAATTCCATAAACCATCAGGCCGTAAGATAGAAGCAACCCTGTGGGACAACGGTGGTGGTGGAGCATTGGGAGGGAGCATATGAATCAAAGGCCCTTGCCCCACCCACCAATCATACCACAAACTAGTAACTTGCCCATCACCTATAATCCAAAGAGAACCCTGCCTCACACAACCTATTGTTTTAAGTAACGCCCACCAAGTGGAAGAAGCATGGCCCCGAACTCCCATGCTAATGAACTGAGAGCCTTTCAAGTATTTTTGTTGGAAAATTTCCAAGCAAAAAGATTGTTGCCTCATTTGCAATTTCCAACCCACCTTCGACAACAAGGCCACATTCGAAAGTCTTGCTTTTCGTAGTCCTAATCCTCCAACCCCTTTAGATGAACAAACACGGTCCCAGTTTACCAAGTGTCCTCGAGAACTATCCATATCGCCACCCCATAGAAGATTTTGGCTTAACTAATCCAATCGCTCATTAGTAAATATCGGGAACAACGTCGTCTGCATAGAGTAAATAGGAATGGAACCTAAAGTGGATTGAATGAGAGTCTTCCTCCCTGCATAGCTTAAGACATTACCCTTCCAACTGGCTAATCGTTTGATCACTTTGTCAATAATATACTGATAAGTAGTTTTTGAGATTCTATTGTGAATAATGGGCACGCCAAGGTACTTCCCAAGTTCCTGAGCTAGTGGAATCCCACAGAACCTGCTCAATATCAAGGCTTTCTGATGATGGACATTCATGTAAAAGTGGGAAAATTTTGTAGCAAAATGGTTTTGTGGACACACACAAAACGTCTCATTTGATTCACTATATAAAGAAATACAAAACATCCAATGAAGACTACTGCAACACAACTTTCTTCTGCAATATTATATATTCTAAGCTAACAACTTTCCTTCCCCCAATATTTCCTATTTAAGCTAAGACAATGCTTCTAGCAGCATAAAGCTACAAAACAGAACAACAACAAAACACAAATTTTGTCCTATTCCATTCCTATGAACAAAACAGCTTTAGATGGACAAACCCAAAACACTCTCTGCAGCAAATCTCTGCTTTCTTTTGTCTCTTTCTCATCAGCAAATCTCTGCTCCCTTTTGTTTTTCCTCTGCTGCAACTTCCTTTTTCCAGCTTGGACAGCAACAACAGCAGAGGAGTTTAGCATGCAAATTCGTCTTCTCCAACAATTCAGAGATACCCACGATGTAGATTTGGTAACACTGACCTATAGATAGGAAGCCTTAGTAAAGTCATCAAGGACATCAGAGATAACCTGGACCTGAGATTCGGATGCCTCCGCATAGAGTAATAAATCATCAGTTAAGAAAAGGAATGACACCTTGGGGCCCGACCGCGATGTCTTCACTGGCCGCCACAGTTTTTGTCCAACCCTCCCCGGAATCGTATGTGATAATCGCTCACTTGACAATTGTTTTGACAATAAGGTTGATGATCGAATTTTAAAGACTGCAAATAGTAAAATTATGCATTATTATCTTGTTTTAATTGCTTTAACATTCACTAAGGTACCTATATATGGCATTCTATATCTTGAATCTACAAATCAAGTACATATCCTACAACTTGAAAGTGCAATGCTCACATTTGGGCTCCACACGGATTTGCTAAATCGAGGTTAGGAGAGAGCTAGATAACGGAACCTACTCCAAAATCATTGCTGTTAATTAGCTCAGAGGACTTCAACAGTTACGGGGGGAAGAGAGAGAGAGAGTTGACTAAGTCACCAAATTCGGGGTTAGCTTGAAGCCACACGAAACGATTGGGACAACTACCAAGGAACACTCAAACGCTCAAAGTTCATGTTCTTGTCATGCTACAGCGTGTAAAAGTTGAAACTTTAGAGAAGCACTTAACTTCAGACACTTCATAAAGTGACATGTATAAGGATGAGGTAGTAGTTAAAATTAACCTAACTTTCATGACTAACGAAACTAAGATTTGTGCACATTTTGACTCTGAGAGGACTGAGAGAGTTTGAAAATTAGAACTTGGAAGCATACAAGCTATTACATTATTAAATTGATATTTTTGGTGATTATTATTAACTTTTTTTGTTAAAATAATATTCTTTTACTATCTATAATAATAGTAATAATTACTAATAATATTCTTTTAACAAACTTTTTCACGTTAATATGCATAAATATAAGTCTTGAAGAATTTGGATTACCAAAATCTGCAAAAGTTAGGAATAATTTTCTTTAAAAAAAAAACGATGTTGGATATAAGGGTGTTTAATATATCATCTTTGAGTTCGTCTTTTTATTTTTTATTTTTTATTTTTCTTAAGGCTTGAATGTCTTGGTCCACATATTGCAAACTTCATTCACCTATGAAACTCCTTCCATACAATCGGAATTTGGAAGGTGGGCAGTGTAAAATTGCTATATTGATCGCATATATGCTCATGCCTAACGTTCAAAGTAAGAGAAGATACAAATTTTAGAGGACATCACACTTCATAGTCTGCCTAGCATCACCACAAAGGGAAGAATTGCACAATGTACGATACGGATCCACCTTTCATGTACAATTCTTTAGACCCCATCATTCAAACTAAAGCACAAAATTTGAGGAAAAGAAGTTAATAAACTAAGGAAACAAGAGAAGAAAAGTAAGCATCAGTTAATACACCAATATCACTGTACTTTCCACCTGCCAATGCATTTAACACGGAAGAATGTGAAAGCAAAGCATAATACACCAAGCTTAATCCTCTCACATTCAAATGCTTCTAGCCATCATTTCTTGGAATCTCCTGTTCGACTCTTGCTTCTCCAACATGAACTTTTCATGGCAACTTGCGATGAAAATGTCCGCTAGCTGATCGATCTCGTTCATTTTTCCGTGATCACCGTTGGAGCTCTCATGCTGGTTCTGCTCCAGCCAATGAAAGTAGCCTGAAAGCTGAGACTCTGCGGTCACATCAAATTGTTCATGAGTCGTGATTACGGAATCCCACGTCGGGTCATAGTACAAATGGGGTGTTGAAAAACCCTCAAGAACTTGTTGCGACACTGGCAACACATGCGAAGAGCACCAGTTATAGTGTAGCCTGAACGAACCAAAAAATATCTTCCTGTAATTCTTTTGCTTCTTTTTTGTGACCCAGCTTTCTGGATATACCAAGTGCAAAGGTTGTAGTTCCTTGAGAATCTGAATCAGAGTCGACTTTGCTTTAGAGAGAGCTTCAACAATACGGTTAACATGTGGCAATATGAGGGTTTGAATTAGGGTTTTGATCTTCATGGAGCATAAGGTTGAAGATGGTAATGATGCCTGAGTAGCGAAAACTTGAAGAGTTACCATGTTTTCTTGTCTTTTTCTTCTTTGTGTGTGTGGCGGTGGGGTTTCTTGGGCGATTTATAAAGGGGCTTGATGATCAATTTGCCATCACACTTTTAGGTTATTTAATGAAAGTAACAACTTAAAAGCTTGGGAATGAAACAGACAACTGATAAGGACTTGAACTCTCTATAGTACTATGCCTGAATTTCCACAGCACAAAACCCGCGTATCTTGTTGAAATTTTTTATTTGCAAGTGTACCGGGATCCGTTTACGTGTATGCGTACATGTATTCTATATGTTTACAGTAACTGAGTGTGACAGAGCAAGAGCAGAGGTATTGCTTGATTAAAAGATTTTTTAGATCTTGAAGTTTAATTACTTTTCCCATTAGTAAGTAACTCGAGAACGGCGATTAAGGCTTAATCTTCGCCAAAAACTACCCCCCCAAGACTTTATTATAATTGCTCCAGCTAATTAGCTTTGTAGTTAAATTATGTCACTCCTTATAAATAATAGTTTTTAACTGATCTAGCAAGCACTGTGTGCGTACATATCGGACTACGACGCAGGTCCTTTTTTTTTTTTTCCTCTTAACAAACATTGGTTCTGCTTCCACCAGGATTAGATTTTTTATAGGCAGCCGCTCAGAAAACCTGGAATCCCGGGAACTCCACCTAAGTTTCTGTTAAAATGCAGAAATAAAATATGAAACAGGTAGTACTACAACTGATGATTAGGGCTCAATCCCTATTCTTGTTTCAAGTTGTCCTATAAATATTTTCTTGTCGTTGAATAAAAATATTATATTGGAACTCCAATCTTAAGTGGTTCTTTTCTGCACAGTTTAACTTCCTATCATAAGCTTATAAATATATATATATTGATGCTCATGTATGCGTAACGTAGTGTTATAAATGGACCAATAGCTGAAACTTTGCTTCATTACACGTAGCTATCGTCAACATCATGAAACTACGCAGCTAGGACTAAATATCAACCAACTCCAACCTTCCCCCGCCAAAGTACAGATTCATAGTCCCAGGTAGTTCAGAGTTGGTAATAAATTCTGATTTGCGTTATGTAATCGTTTAACCAATGCAGTAGAAGAAAATGAAGCTTTGAAATTTGCTTCTTTGGTTGACGTTGAGACAGCATAATATATATCGAAGGAAATCCACATAGAAATTAAAGGATGTGATCCCTGTATTATTTCAATCAATTTTTGGCCGGAAAAACAAGGCTAAAGCAGTTCATTCCCTTTCATTTCTTACCTTTTTGTGAATAAAAGGGAACAGCAGCCACATTTTAGCTGTACACTATTTACATCCTAAAATGCATGCACTAGTCTCCAAATATTACCTATAAATTTTACCAGAAGAAACTAAAACATTGACTACTAACAGGTTGCAAAAACTTGTAATTACGGGGAAGGCCGTCATTTTCCGAGAGCAAGCTACAAATCAAGAATTTTCTAGTTTAGATCACCAACGATGAAGACTAAAACATTGGCTACTTAAAAGGTTGCAAAAACATGTAATTACAGGGGGAGGTCACTTTACGAGGGCAAGCTACAAATCAAGAGTTTTTTTTAATATAGGTCACCAACGACGACGAGTTGATTGCCCTTTCGATTGAGAAATTTAAAAGATTTCAGAAACCAGAAAGAAAAATTAAGAACTTCCGTTTCAGGGATTTGATTATTCCAGTGATTTTTACCAAATAATATCACTTAACTAGCGGTGGAAAGCCTGTAATTGACATCAGAAAAATTTCGTAAATTGGAAGAGTTTGCAAGTTTATTGTGTAAACCATGATGAAGAGTGTCCTTTCGATACCGTATAGTCCGTTTGCAAGCTTTCAATTACTGTGGGTGGACAATTCATAAACTGAGAGCAGCAAAACTGTGTCTGGTTTTGTGATGCTAAGATATTGCAAGGATCCGATAACTTTTAATTTTGAGATAACGAGTGTCTTTAAAGTTTCCAGAGGTATGGTGCTACTTTGATGAGTAGATTTCGAGTATACAATTTTGGTGTGAAATTAAAAGACTTGTTTTTATGGTTTCTTGCCAGAATTAACAACATAAACCACAAAGTAACTACGCGGTACCCTTTAGGGAGAGAGAGAGAAATAAAAAGACAAAGAGAAGCATCTGATTTGCATTGTATTAAGATCAAAATAAAGAAAGCAACTTAGTGCTTCGTGCCATGCATGTGGAATTTGTTTTAATTAAGGCCGTAAACCACTTCCTCTAACTTGCAGACGAAAGAAAGATTAATAAAATTGACAAAAACATATGTACATGTTAGAAATTTTCCATTTAGTGGACAACAATTAAGTGCATTTTATTGGTTTTTAATAACTTATCAGTTAAGATATATAAATTTAATCCGAATAAAGATAATAAAATAGTCCAATAAAAGATCTAGATTAATGGGCCAAAGTTTAGGAGAAAAATGGATCTTGATCATTGTAGACCAGACTTATATCGGGCCTGTGATGGGGAAGCCCGATATGAAAGCTATATATATAGTTTATTAAGATCTTCTGCAATTTCTTAAGTAATTCGTGAGCATCTGGATTCTCTAACCTGTTAAGAGTGCTCATGTTTTAGGAAAACTATAGAGAGGTTTTAACGCATTCTAGTGAGCAGATCTCGTCAAGGTGGTGGTGGATTCGAGCTCGTTTTGGCTTCAAAGAGGACTTGATTGTCTATTATAATGCTTAAGATCTAACTGGGTTGTGGGTTGTTTTTATTAATTGAGAGATTACAATTTTCGTAATTCAATTCAATTAGAGTTTATGATTTAGGGTTAAACAATTATAACTCAAAAGAGAGTAATCTACCCTTTCAAATTCTAGGACTGATACCGAATTAACACAAGAGTAATCAAGTTAGCATTAGATGATGGGATAAATCTTCCTATGTGCTAAATGTTGATTTCCTTGCATTAGTTAGAATTTCAATTTTCAATCTATCCATATTCGATTGTTTAACTTTTTGCTCATTTTAATTACACTTTTAGGCCTTAGACAAATGAGGATTTGATTAGTTTATTAATTCATCGTGGGATCGACACCTCATATACTACGTTACAACTTGTGCATTTGTAGAATATTGAGGGTTTTATAAGATTAAAACTAGTTGAACAGTAGTGGATCCATTAACTAAATTATTATAGCCCAAAATATTTTTTGCCATATTGAATTGATGGGCATGATGGACAAGTCCTTATTAACATAATAGTGTGATATGTTTATATACATATGGTTGAGTTTTGTATTATTATGACAATTGTGAATTCAATTAAAGTTATGTTTTGGTTTGTTTGGTTATTGTCCACATTATATTATATACATGTTTTATTTTGGTGTGATGACATGTTTCTTTTGAAAGAAAATAAAGTTAAGGATTATACTATTCATAAATTAAATTTATTTTTAATTGAGTTGGTTATGTGATACATAGAAGGAATCATATCATTAATCGACTTGTATTTGACATGATTCAATCAACGATGATGACTAATGTATTCAATGTATTGTGCATATTTATGGTTTGTTATTGAAACGTCAAGTTATAACATAGGGAAAATGGGAGATTGTTAGATTATTTTAATAATTTATAATGACCCATTAACCTTTTGGACTAATTTTAATAGAAGCATATACAATTTCATACTTATTGTTAGGCCCCGAAAATGGGGCTTAACATCTTTAAGGGATCAGAGAGGCTAGGTTTAGGAGTATCCTGAGCATGAAATAGGTAGTTTAGGACATGAAATGAACATGCAATATTTTAAATGAACAACTTGCATTATTTTGAATTGTTTTCCATGATTTGAAATTGTTTTGCATGAACTAAAGATTTTCAATGGTTTTAAATTGAAGGAGTGGTTATGCCGCCTCGAAAGAGAACTCGGGGAGCTATAACTCGATCTCGCTCTCATTAAGGGAGCACGGAAGAATCCTATGTCCTACAAGATGCGGGGCACATTCTGCTCCTGATTCTAAGGCACCTAGTGTGCAACATGAGGTGCCACCGCCTCCTCCTCCGATGCCTCAAGTAAACCCTCTGGATCCACGGTTCTTTCAAGCCTTTTCTCAGGCTTTCTCATATGCTATGGCCTAAGGGTCACAAGTTCTGATGCAAGATCTAGTGGAGAGGAGTGAACAGTATGATAAGCTCCGCAAGTATGGAGCTGTAGATTTTAATGGTACTACAAATCTGGAAGACGCTAAAGCATGGTTGAAGAGGATCGAGAGACTCACGATTCAGATGAAGTGCTCGGATGAAGAGAAACCGGACTATGCAGTCAGCTTGCTACAAGGGGATGTACTCTATTGGTGGGAATCAGTGCCCCATAGTCAGGTTATGCCTCCGGTACTGTCATGGAAAGACTTTGTTGATGTTTTCAGAAGAAGTACCTTTCGAGGGTTTATGTCCAAGAGAAGGCCAGGGAGTTTTTAAATCTCACACAGAGGGACATAAGTGTGAGTGAGTATGAGCAGAAGTTTAGCCAACTCTCCTGATATGCGGCCAACATTGTGGCGAATGATGAGGATAAATGCTGTAATTTTAAAGGAGAGCTTCTTGTGGGGATCAAGGAGAAAGTATTGATTCACAACTTCTGTGACTACCAACAGTTGATAAATGCCACCCTCCAAGTTGAGAAACTAGAGAACATAAAATATGAAGCGAATAAGAACAGGAAGAATCGGGAACAATCTTCTAAGAAGGGGATGAGTGCTCCAATGCCTGAGAGGGGTATGTAGAGCTTCCACACACAGAGTGAAGTAGGAAGTAGTGCCTATGCTAGGAACAAGAAATCAAGGACAACATCAGTGCAAGCCTCAATGGTGGAAAGTGGTAACAAAGTGGGGAGGAGCTGTTAAGTCGATTAAAATGCATATTTGTTGGACTTAATATTTATTGATTTGTTCAATTGGTGTTCGTAAATTAATGGAATTATTTATTAAATGCTCACAGGTAGTTGTCAATACCAAAAAGACGAAAAATGATCGGAAAGAGGAAGAATAAAGACAGAATCCCAAATCTGCAAAAATTCCAGAAATTGTCTCCAACTAGAACACAACCATTCAAGATTTACTGGACTTCTTTTCAAGATGTCTTCCACCGAGATTAAAAGACCAATCTGATTTGGATCAAGACAATTCAAGAAAAGGAGAGATTCAAGAGGATGCTTGGAGTTGCCGCACTTATTTATAGATGTATTAGGAAGATTAAAGGGCTGTCATAGATTAGATAGGTTTTAGAATAGGTTTAGTTTTAGGATATCGTTGATTCTCTTCTCTTGTTTGCTGCCGCACAGTTGATTTCCTTTTTGTTTTGTTTTTCCAGAAGTTGCCGTATCCAGATTTATTCTTGCTTTCCATTATTTAGCAAATCATCGCTTACTCTCACATAAGGCTGCCGCAATTGCTGAGTTTCTTCTTGGTTTTTCATTCCAACAGTACCCATCGTGTTTTCTCCGTAGGATTGCTGCACGTGATTTTCTTTATGATTCAACAAGCATCTTCGCATGTCCTCATCTTAGTATCACCATATTCTTTTCTTGGAGTCTGACGCGATTAGTTCTCCTTGGTCCACCGTCCACGTCTCTAGTTCTCCCTTGACAGCCACCATCGCATATCATTCTTTATTTTGGATTGCCGCATGTCCTTCCATTCTTGTTTTCATTATAGATTATTGCACCTGTTATTTCTCTTGGCCGACGCACTCTCATCCCTGTCTTTCTCATTTGTCCACGTTTTCTCCAGCTTCATCGTCACATGTCATCTTTTCCTTGGCTGCTTTTATTTAGTTTTTCTAGTTTAATTCTTAGTCATGTCTCAAGTGGTTTAGTTGCATAGATTAGGGTTTTAATTAATTTAATTTTCTTGTCTTTAAGTTTCTGCAATTTCAATTATGAATTTCTATTATTTTCAATAAAGACCAGTTTTAGAGTTTGTTTATTTTATTATTTCTTTTGATTTCAATTTAATTATGGTTTCGATTTGTGATTTTTCCTTTTATTTTTATTGTCGTGACCAGAACCCCCCTTTTTATTTTTGTCCGAACTAGCTAACCTTTTCCGTTAAAGATTCCTCGTGGGAACGATATCCGCTTACCGCTTCTACATTAGTTTGTTTTAACGGAAGTGATTTCTTTTATATTTGGTTGCAGGCGACAGCATCACCAGTAGATTTCTAAAATTAGGCTTAAACAAGATTTTCATACAAATTATTTTAGATTAAAATTCATGGGAGCTAAAATTTATTACAAATTTGTCTGTGTTATATAAAGTCTGTCTTACGTATTATTAGACATTCAAGTTGGACTTTACTATGACAATGAATCAAGATGAGTCCCCACTTTAATAACCTAAATAATCTTAAACACATTTATATTTATTCACGTTTCAATCTAGGATGTAAGAACAATATGATTATTCTAGTTTAAGTTTGGCCTTGTTGGGTACAAGGGTTAGTGTCCAAATTATCCTCCCATGCAATGGAAAGATAGTATATAGCGCACTGGCTCCAATTTATCTCTTGACCACAAAAGCCTTTTCTTTTAAGTGTTGACATGTCAAATTGTCTATAAGCCTATAATTCATTTTATTTTAATACTTGTCTTTATTTATACTTTATTATCCTAATTACGATCAATTATTATAAAGAATGTATATTTAATTACTAAGTATAAAATATCGTGTAAATAAAATTTAACTTTATAATAATTTGTTACAATTCTTCATAATTTTATATTGGATACGAATTTATATTAAATTTATTTAAATAATTACATTTTTTTAGAGAAAGTTGAAACGTTTAAAAAATCAAAATTTAAATAATTTTTTTTTATGAATGCAAATTATTTTGATAATAATTTTTATTTATTATATGCTTCTAATAGAGTATATAAGTGTTACTCCTTTGTGATTGAAAGGTCACGGGTTCAAGTCATAGACACAGTCTTTTTGTAAAATACAAAAGTTAGGTAGCATACAATTGATAACTCTCCGCTGACCCTTGCAAAGCAGGGAGCTCCGCTGACCCGTGCAAAGCAGGGAGCTTTGTGCACTGGAGCAGTCCCTTTTTATACTTCTAATCAAGTATTAAACACATTAACTATTCACATATTTATATTTGTATTTATATTTTTATCTAATTTTACTAAATGAAACTAATAAATTCCAAGTTAAAAGTTATTAATTTTCGTTTATGTTTAACAATATGCATATTTAATAAGTTACAATTATCTTGATTCAAAACTTTCATCAACTTTTCTTCAGCACCAAGATAGATTGTTCAAACCCTCAAAATTAATATGTAATTCACTAAATTATTATAGTAGTAATAGAACTAGGTTGAATTTTAAGAGAACTAAATAATAGTTTCTCAATTTTAATTGACCAAATAGAATAAGAATTTATGATAACAAATATACTAAAATTAAAAAGAAATCAAAATAAATCAACTAAGTATAAAAATGAGAAAACTCAATTTTACAAACTAATTGTAGCCTTAATCATTGGTCTAAAAAGAATTAATTTTCACAAATTAAGCATTTAATTTAAAACCTATTATGATAGTCATAGTAAGTCTCAATTTTTCAAAATTAAATGTTTCATACCTACATTCATATTAAAACTTACCATTAATTGATTGAGGTGTAATCGCATTCCATATTAATTAAATGATAGTAATAAACTTAATGAAAAAAGACTAAACCATAAATTAAATAAATGAGATAGCTACAACTATTAAATTTAATTTTCTTATTTTTATCAGTCAAATATGCAAATATATAAACAAACTTCTTGCTATTTTTACCAATCATTCATAAAAATTACAGATCTTTAAATCGATAGCTCCCATAGTTCCATGGTTCGAAGGTATGGATCTAGACTAAACTCATAAACAGAAATGAAATAATTAATATTGAATTAATTTGTTAAATCAATTAATGTTAATTATTCATGAAATAGAAGAACAAGAAATAAGAAATACTTTAATTAAAATAAAATTCCAGATTAGAAAAAAAAACCTCTCAATGTTACAAATGGAGTTTTAATTTCCCTTGAATTAGAAAATATAGATTTAGCCATCTATGACTATCTCTTCCTCAACCAAGATAGAAGAAACAAGACAAAAGAAAGACAAAAGAAAATTAATAATAAGTACCAAGTTCTTCTCTCTCCCCTAAAAGTACAGAGTATAAAGATTCCAGAGAAAATGATTAAAAAATCATAATCCTTATATAGTATGGTTTAAAATAAAGTTTCCTAATTACACAAAACTTCTTAGAATGACTCTAACTCTAGGTGTGATATTGTTTTATCAGTTTTAGCAATCTATCTTCTTTTACTCATCTCTCTAAAATTTGTGGCTTTGAAAAACAATTCTCCAATAAATATTTCAAGCCAAATTTGCTCCAATCTCTACTTGTCACCTCCTAATCCTAAAAAAAAATAAATATAAATACCAATTAAGCACCAAAATCAACCCGAAATAAAAGAGACAAGTCCAATTAATATGATCTAATTATATCTTATCAAATTCCTTTACATCGAATTTATGCTTGTCCTCAAACATACATTAATTCAATACATTAATCTTCTTCTTAGCAGCCTTTTATTCTCTTTCATGTTATCCAAAAATATTCCAAAAGTTAATAGACATTGAAGGTTTAAGTTAAAATAGCAATCAAGAGAACAAACACCCGTAGGATAAATTTTTAGAAAGAAAGCATAATATCTGTCGGACCCCGTTTCCGGAGCCCGACGGTCCCGGGACTCGAGCCTTGCTGAGACCCATTCCCGAGACCTGATGCCTTGCTGAGGCCCTAAACCCGACACTTGCTGCTAACTCACTTTGGTGGTGAGCGTACACTGATTAAGTCTTAAACCCTGAACTGCTCTTGACAAAACCCAAAATAACTTTCCCCACACATGTCCGTTAAACGGACATGAATTGAACTTGGAAACCCTTTTACCCGAGCGTGTCCGTTAAACGGACATGCGTATCCGTTTAGCGGACAGGAATTGGGCAAATGGTCCAATTCCACCCAAACCTGTCCGTTTGTTTCCGTCCAACGGACACGAGGTGGCTAATAGGCACTGTTTCATCCGAATCTGTCCGTTAAACGGACAGGCGTGTTCGTTTGACGGACACAAGGCGACTCTAGGGTATTTTTCACCCGAATGTGTCCGTTAAACGGACAGCCATGTCCGTTTGACGGACATGAAGTGGCCAAAGGGTGTTATTTCACCCGAATGTGTCCGTTAAACGGACATACGTGTCCGTCTAACGGACATGGGAATTTCCAGGATTCCCATGCCACTTCAAGGCCTGCTTAATTCCCAACCAAATCTATCAACACTTCTAAACTTCTAACATTCTTTCATTCCATGCCAAGGCACTTCACAAACTCTTGGTCATCAACTTCAAATCATCCAACACTCAAATCCCAATTCTAAAAGTGCATCAAC
>JANZLH020000067.1:4478098-4490593 GCA_026770325.2 Erythroxylum fimbriatum
AAAAATTCCGTCATAAAATAAAACTTCAAAATAATTGTTCAAAAAATACTAAATCCGTTACCAACAATTTCTAAAAATTCATTGAAGTATCCAAAAATACTATAAATATAAAAAAAATATCTTAATATTATCCGAATCACTCCGAAGTTTCATTAGACCAAGGTACCCGGAAAATGCCATGAATGCATGCCAAAATACTTATGCACAAATGAGTACATAATCCAAGAATAAGCATAATACTTATGCACAATTTAATACATATTCCAGTACTAAATGTCATTAATATTCTAACCCCTACTTTGGGGCGTTACACTCCATCCCCTTCAATATAGCATGAAAGCCTTCGATAGTTGCCAAGAAATTATTACATCTAAAAGGATGAAGGATTCTGACAAAATTGAACAATTTGTCGATCCTTATAGGAGTATGGTCAGAAATACCTGGGTCTAGATTTTGCTATACTTCCTGAAAAGGAATTAAGCCAATCCACATTAACCAAAGCCCTTTCCAACTTTTTTTTGATATGCCAAGTAGAACTTTGTTTGTTAGACCATGTAAATTTATCGCCTTCTGATTTTAGATCTGTAAGTTCCACCTACTGCATACAATCATACATATCTGAAGAATAATTGTGTAAATTACAATTACCTTCTGCTTCAGATCTAAATAGTGTGGTGTTAAAATTACCACACATTAACCATGGAGAATTTGTCAAGGCCTTTAATCATCTGATAGAATTCCACTGTTCAGTCCTTTGAAATCCAAGGTTAAGACCATATACAAAAGTAGCTAAAACACTAGAGTTTTCCTTTTTTATGTAGATCTTAGTGTGAATAAACTGCTGATTTGTTTCAAGGTCTTTCACATCCATTAAATCACCATCATAAGCAATAATAATTCTACCATAGGCATGGATTTGGTGGTTGATAATAACTGCCATTTCCTACCCAACTAGTAAAGCTTATTCAGATTTATTTCCCTAATTTTGGTTTCCAAAAGACAAAAAACCTGAGGTTTCTCCTTCAGGACAAAATCCTTTAAAGCATTAAGTTTGGAAGGGTTATTTATTCCACGTACATTCCATACTATCATAGTCATAGGATATTGCTCTTACCTTTGGAGCCTTTCCTATTGCTCCTGTTGCTTTTCCTAGAAATCACCTGTTCAAAATGCTCCTCTTGAACTCCTCCATTCGGTGGTTCAGCCTTTTGAATGCCTTGTTTATTCTGTTGGGGATCAGAGACTTCTTCTTCTTGATTTGTATCACAATTTCTCAGTCCTTTCACCTCCTTATCCATTTGAACATTATTTTAGTCAATAAAAAAACCATATATGAT
This sequence comes from Erythroxylum fimbriatum, assembly GCA_026770325.2. Classification (NCBI taxonomy): domain Eukaryota; kingdom Viridiplantae; phylum Streptophyta; class Magnoliopsida; order Malpighiales; family Erythroxylaceae; genus Erythroxylum; species Erythroxylum fimbriatum. The sequence goes on from JANZLH020000067.1 coordinate 4,479,436, forward strand.
CCTCCATTCCTGTATGAATCTAGACCATTTTCTCCTTTACTGTTTCCCCCAATTTTAGGAGAAACTTCTTCCAACTAACTTAGTTTAGAAATTTTAGCAACCTGTTTATCCTTCTCCTCCTCTTTCTTTCCTACCATATCACCCTTTTCTACACCCATCACCTCCCAATAGTCTCCTCTAGTAAAGATTTTTCTAGTAGGTTTCCATTCTTTACCTTAAGCTTTGAGCAATGGTTTCCATTGGTACGTAACCATAACCCTATCCTCTCTAAGAGAATGCTTATTTGCCAATCTTAATATAGGAATGTAGTCCTTCATTTCTTTGGAAATATCCATACTCACACACAATCTGGCAAACTCGGCCCTTTTCCTCAATGGTGTGTTCTCATCCATGCATATAGGTTTCCCCAAATAACTAGCTACCATACTCAAGCCTTTGGTAGTCTAATATTCTAGAGGAATGTTGTGAATGTTTACCCATAATGGAATGTTTTTCATTATGATTTTTTCTAGTTCCATTCCCAGTTGTAACTTTGAAGAAATAGGGGGAGTTATGAAATGTTCCACGAACCTTCTTCAATTATTTTTTTTTCTGCTTTTGATTTAGAGGAGAAAGTGAAGATAATGTTATCCTCCTCAGTGAGCATTACTTCCATTAAACATCTTCCTTTCCAATTTCTTTAGGCCCAAGCTTATATCACTAGAAATGCAAGTCTTTTGTCCGTGAAAAATCCAACTAGGGTAGACTCTCATGTTCTAACTCCTTCCTGTAAAAGTTCTAGGCTAGGAGCCACCATTAGTTTCCCTTCAACCTCTACCGGAGGACTAAAAACTAAAGGAGAATCAGAATTATCTTTAACAACTTGTTTCCATATCTTTCTAGCCCTTATAGTAGAAACTCCTTCTATTGGATCTGTTTTCTTTGGGGGAAACTCTGAAATTGAGGGTGGGGTGTTTTTAGAGAGTGGTGGCGAGGAAGAATGAGCTAAAGAGGCATTGGAAGGGGAATAGGAGTTCATATGAAGGTTTGTAGTGTTGTGAATCTGTAGAGCAAGGGAGGGAGTAGATGAGGAAGAAGGTGAGTTGGTCGAGGGTAAAGGGGGAAATTCAAAAGGATTAGGGGGTATGTTGTCAGTCATTGTAAGAAAAAGAAGGAAGAGAAAGCTAATATTGGTAAGGTGGCAGAGTTTCAGAAATCTATGCAATGAGTGTATTTTTTTAACGGTAAGGAAATTTAGGCAGAAAAAGTTTTATGGTGGCATAGACAGCAATGCCCCTAGACAAGAAAATGTTGCAGTCGGAGGAGGAAGAAGAATGAGGGATGGAGTATGAAGGACTTGCTAGGGAACAAGGGGAAATGGTGAAAAGAAGGCAATCAACTGGAGAAAATTGGAAGATGAGGTGATGGGGAAGAAAGGAAGCTAGATTGATCTACACAATAGGGAGAGTTGGTTAGTGAGAAGGTAGAGTCTCTCTCTCTAACCCATGTCTAAATGTTGTTAAAAGTTGGAGTACAAAATGTTGGACTTTTTACACTTTTCTCGAAAATTTGACAACATTTAATTGTAATTTGTTATTTTTTAATAATTTATTAGTTAATTTATTAAAAACTAAAAAGTTAAGTAATTTGCATTTTTTAATCTTTTTATGAATGATCTGGGATATGTAATAATGTCTATGCTACGTGTTACATAAAATTCCTAGTTTCTATAAGATCAAGAAGGAATTGTTAATTTGTTATTGTCTGAAAGTTAAAATGATATTCTTAAAATAGAAATTCAGAATTATAAAGTGTCAATCACACTTAAAATTAAATTTCGTTCTATACCAATATTAAAAATGTTTTAAATTAATTTCAATTATTTAACTATAGAAGGTAACTTAACCTTAAATAGATTAAAATTTTTTATTTTTAATTTTCTATTTTATTTTCAAATTAACATTTTTATTTATTTTTATTTAAATTTCTTTGATAACTTATAAAATTCATAAAAATGATCTTTCTATTTTTATTTTCTTATTATAATCTAAATCACTATCAACTAAATATATATTATTTAACTATTTAGTATTAAAAGACTTATTATTAATATAATTTAATAAAATTCTAAAACTCCTTCTAATTTTTGGTTTCCAAAAAAATCTCTTTTCTTATATTTCAATTCAAAATAACTCCGAAATACATGTAGTATGAACATCAAACATGGAATATTCAAATGTCACTAATATAATAACTCAACACAACTTTTAAACTCAATTTAAACGAATTAAACTTAATTTAAATTAATAATTAAAGATAATTATAATAAATTATTTATTTATATCATATTTAATTATTTTAATTTTAGTTTAAGATTTTTGTTAAAACGTCATCTAAATAATATTTGACTAGTCCATGTTTAATATTTATATATGTTTTGTTGATTTATTTACCTAAAGTTTAAAAGAATTTTTTAATAAATCTGAATATTAAAAATGTAAAAATTTTAAAGTTTATTTTTTAAAATTTTAACTCTTTTGTAAAATATTTTGTTACGAATACTTATCTTGGTTTAATAAAGTCCGTTTTAGTCAAGTCTAGCACTAGATATTATTTAAGATATGAAATCAACTTAGACCGCATGCTTTTTGGGAGCAGATTATTTGTCCCGGTTGACCAGTTCCTATCATGTTCTATTAAATCTCATCTATACATTTATATAAAGTACACACAAATTTGTGAACAAAATTAAGTAGCACAGGATTGGAACACCTCAACCGAAACACAAGTGCTCCAACCTACCATAATAATGGGCCCCATCTTTAACGTTGGATGGTAGCTTTCAAGAGGGTCAAATACATTTATTCTAGAAGAGTAATAAATGTAGAGAACGTTGGAAGCTTCCCAAATTGTCTTGGAAGCTGTTAATGTAGTTCCAGTTATTCTAGAAGAGTAATAAATGTTAGAGAATGTTGGAAGCTTTCCAAATATTGTCTTGGAAGTTAAGGAAGCTATATTATCTCTGGTAATATAGCAGCTTCCAAGATTGAAACTTAATACAGCTACTTCCAAGGTTAAGTGAACATTAACTTTCAAAGTTAACGTACTTCCAAGGTTAAGTGAACATTAACTTTCAAAGTTAACGTTAATTTCTTATACTTATAAATAGTTTTGAAGTATTTAGGTGTATTTTTTACCTGCTAATTTCTTTAATTTCATCAACATATGCATCTAAGATAGTCCAACTAAAAAATTAGCAGCAAAAATTTTTCACGATTTTGTCTTGTGAATTCTGAGTGATAATTTAAAGGTAAAGTTTCTGATTTTTTTAATGTATTTTTAGCTTATTAAATATTTGAATATGTTATAATTAATTTGAAGTTTGTCATTAACATGGACATTATATTAGCATTTTAAATCATACCATTAATATTAAATGATATTGTATTTATTTGTGTTTCTCATTTTTTTAGATTACTTATTATTTATAAAAAATAATTAAACATTAATAAATAATTTAATTTTGTAATTGTAATTTTCATTATACTTTGCCACAAGTTATGTAATAATTTTTTAAAAAAATGAAAGAAATTATATTAATCATAGCAAAAGTTATCACACCATTACAATGAATCACATTGTCATACTGCAATCAGTACATACTGAGGTGTCTATAAAGAGCTAAAATGATTAAAAAAACAATGAATTACAACTTCTAGTTGTTTTTCAACTCATTACTAAGTGCACTAAGCTTATTGCGAGCTATGAATGCTGCTCGAACCCAATTGACGATGTGTTTTGTGATCCGATATTTTCTTCTTCAATTTCTTTGTATAATCTCTTGTTTCTCTCCCTCCAAATGGAGTAAATGGTGGTAGTAAAAGTTGTTTTAATAAGTGTTCCACTTGGTTCTCCTGGCTTGGTCCTAACAATAATCATGTTAAGTGTCTCCCTCTATTTAAATGTAAACCTAGGTAGTTGTAGCATACTCACTATCTTGCTCTAGATCGCCTAGGTATAGCTACATTCAAAAAATAAATGATTTCGACTCTCTGCTGTAAGTTTACAGAAAACAAAAATGGGATCATAATTCCCAAACCACCTATCCTTGGTTTTGAGTTGATTTTTGATTACTAACCAAGTGAAAATGGAAGCTTTCGAGTTTAAAGATTGTCTCCAAATAATATCAAACCAAGGAACCCGCTCAACATCACCCTTCTTGGGTTAGGCAGCCAGATATTGTCCTCTCCCATTGCATCAGGAAAAGGAGGCAAGTACTTTAAAAGTAAGGAGAAACCTCTAAAATTGCCACCCCATTCTCCATTATGGATAAGTGACGAGACTCTCACATTCAATGGGATACAATTTTTGAGTGGTGCTAATACTTCTCTTTGAATAAGTGGAATTGAACCAAAATCAAATGCTTACCCCATTCCCCACTTGAAGCTTAATGTAAGGATAGACCAAGCTCCTCAAGTTAAGAATGTAGTTGAAAGTGCAGGCATATTCTCTAGAATTTCCAAGTTGCCAGAAACTTCGATCCTGAAGATTATATTCATTTACCCACTTGATCCATAATGCTTTTTTTTTCATTGAAGAGTCGTTATATTCTTTTACATAAAAGAACCTTTTGCATTTGTGAAATTGAGATAACTCTGAGTCCACCTTGCTTTTTTGTTAGAGTAATGTCACTCCATTTTACCTTGGCTTTCTTACCATTTTCTATTTTTCCTGACCACAAGAACGCTTTAAGAATTCTATCAATCTTCTTGTTAACCCGCTTAGGCAAAATAACATGTGCAGACCAATGAATATGCAAACTATTCGATACTGAAGTGATGAGAGTCAAACTCGCTGCCATTGATAGAAACCAATTATGCCAATTATTGATCTTTTCCTTAATCTTCTCGATCAAGCGAATGAAATTAGAAAATTTGGGCTTGGCTGTTGTAATTGGCACTCCCAGATATTTGAAAGGAGCGATGTGCAATATGAAACCAACAATGCTAGTGATTTCCTCTTTATTTCGCACATCTGAGGATTTGTACATATTGCTCTTCTCCATATTCACCTGTAAGCCAAACCATTCTGAAAATATATGCAACATATTTTTCAAAAATATGATGGAGTGAGTGTTTGTGCCACTGAGTAGCATCCAATCATTTGCATAGATAAAATGTGTTAATTAAAGTTGTCTACATTTATGTTGGAAGTCAAATATGCCATTACTGAAAATAAGTTTAGAGTTCAATTTAGATATCCCCTCCATTGATAAAGTAAAAAGGTAAGGGGAAAGAGGATCCCCTTGCCTAATACCTCTGGTTGTCTTGAAAGGTAAAGATGGAATGCATTCACCATTACACTGAGAGAGGGTGTTTAGATACATGTTAATAGCCAATCTCTGAATTTGGGTGGTAAAGCTATAGCTTCCAGTATACCTCCAACTGATAGTATCATACGTCTTGAAAAAATCAATTTTCATCAGACATCTTTTGATAGGTTTCCCTGAGTGATATTCCCCTAAAAACTCTTATAAGAGGAATATATTGTCTCCATTACTTCTCCCTAATAGGAATGCCCGTGTGCTATGTGAATAACTTCTAATAGTACAAGTTTCAGCCTTTGATCAAGCAACTTGGCAATCACTTTATAGATAGTAATGCAACAGGATATAGGTATGTATTTAGTTATGGAAGATGGATGTTTCTACTTAGGAATAAGGCATATATACGTGTGATTCACCTCCTTGAGCAATTTGGTGGATGAGAAAAACTTCAGAACAACCTCTGTAAGTAGGGCCCAGTTATCTCCCAGGTGGTTTGAAAAAAAAACGCAGTGAATCCATCTGAACGTGGTGCTTTTGAAGGATGAAGGTTGAACACCACTTCTTGACCTCCTGTGAGGTAAAAGGAGAGGTTAATCTGTCAACGAGTTCCTGTTGGAGAGAAATTCCAAAAACATCTTTGACATTGAAACCCTGTGGAGGGTTATCTATGATCCTTATCATTCTGCCAGCAATTATTCACCAGTTCCATATATCATGCCATCCGTGTAACTCCACTGTTGGATTTGTGTTCTTGTAGAGTTAATACGACTAAATCAAATAATTTAAGTTACTCAATTCAAAGACTATATAAATGGTTTTCTTTATTATAAAAATAACATGTCGTGATAATAAAATAATAATAAAAATAATATTCAATCATTTCCATAACTTATAGAATATGATAATATTTGACTTGGGAAACTTAGAATATTTAATAACTTAGCATATAATTTACTATATTTTCTCCCAAGTATGTTAATTTCTTGTATTTTTAGAAATTAGTGTTTCTCTATCATTAAAATTTGCTCTTTGTTTCTCTATCATTAATGTTTGTATATTGTCGATTTATTGGGGTCCTTTTTTTTAATTTCATCCGGGGTCTATAAAATGATAGGAACAACCCTACACCTAAGTGTTTGGTTTCTAATGATATCCACATAATATAACATGACAATGCTAAAACTATTGTAGAGAGGGTTAAGCTACTCTCATAGAGTCTAATACTATTTATAATAGGTTTTAGACATTTTAATAATTTAATTGAAATTAAATTTTAATTTTAATTAAACTTCAATTAAAATTATAAATAATTCTAATTAATTATGCTCGAATAAGATATAATATCTTATAATGATTCTTATTTATTAAATATCTCATATTTAGTCATAAAGTTTCTCAAATTTTATAATCAAATCTAACTTGATTAAAATATCTTTTTTCTCTTCAACTCATACTTTGTGTATGACCCATTAGGTTCACAAATATGTTAGTAATTAATATAGATTATAATCATAAATCATATTTAAGATGATTTTTAATTTATCTTTAATTCTCTAATTAAATAATTTATATCTATAAATCAAAATTGACGTCTAGTAGCTCATCATATCCACTCAAATATTTATGAATGTTAAATTCGTTTTGACTAACCTTTCCATGCATGACTTTTTAGTATAATTCAATTATTTCATCATACAATATTCTGATTAAACATAGAACATGATAATAATGTGTACTTTATTTGAGTCCAATCATGTCAATTCCCCATCATTAGTAATTGATTCAATTAATGACATTTAAAAACTATTTTCCAAGTGTTATTCCACCTTAGTCAAGGATTTTATGAATCAATACTAATCAAAAATAATGAAAGATTCTCCCTAATTACGTTAGGATAATAAATCTTATATTAATCACTCAACTACCTCCACAAAGTTCATGCTATATTTAATGACTATCGACTGAGTTATCTTTGACTAAAATAGGTAAATAGAATCAAAACATAGCAATCACTATATGAGATAACTTTAGAAATCTCAAGTTAAAGGATCTCTTTTACAATCATCAAAATGAGAATTTTTACAGACATAAAAGTAATGTTCCAAATGAAATTCTTATTTGGGATCAATCCAATGAACTTGTTCTTTAATAAGGACCCACACATTTGGCTAAATGTCTCCATATTGTAGTATATTAGATCGACAGCTTCCTTTATAAGGAAAAAACATAATATGAACTAGTTTTTTCTGCTCTATTATTGTCAAGTCTCAGTAGAATAGTAACTAGGAACAATTTAAGAATAATATATAAGTGTATTATGAATCTCATCATAATTTCATTTCAAATGTATATTTATCTTATGAACTTTATCATATACATCTAAATATGTATAAAATAGATAATATCTTTAAATAATTATGTTACTAAACTACAACTAACCAAATGACTGTAAAGTATAAATCAATCTCCCACTCGATCAATCTTTTGAGTATCTCATTATATCTCCATATGACGGTGGTTTTATAAAAGAATTCTATAATATTCTCTATAGTGAGCACCTTATGATTTTCAACTTAGTTATTATCATAATTAAGAGAAATTACGTAAATTAATACATTCTTGATCTTTAATGAGACCTTAGCTTCTTTTGTATGCCTAAAGACTCTAATGTTCTATAGTACATTACTGTCTAAACAAAGAAAAGAACTATACCAAGTTCATTAAAGAACTTTTGATTCAAATAATCATTTCCAATAATGTCAAAAAAACAATCATTTCCAATAAATGAAAATGTATTTGGCATTATTAGCAATTAATGCTACATTAGAACCTTTCAAATTTTAAAATAATATTTTTTTCCAAATATAATTTTTCTAGGATTTGCTTGTAAAGTTAATATCCTTATAAAATTGAACTCAAATATCAACTCAAACATATAATAATAGATATTTTTAATGCTTTACAAGTATTAGATAACTCAATTAGACAATTAAATGAAAATATAAATTATCATTCTCTCTATGAAAAATATGTCTCTACATACTTCTATTGAAAAGGACAACTATACTTCCACTTAACTTATCGTAAAATTCACAATCATCTTTAAAATAAATTCTTTAAATTTATCATAAAATTGAATCTTCCAATGTCTCATAGCCTTTCAACTATACATTAAATGTATCAACAAAGACACTAGTTTTAATTGAATATATTATTATAAGATTTGAACTTTTCAAATTTCATCTTACTCTCATTACTTATCTTGAAAACTATTCTCCTATAAATATTCATTGAAACAAATAATTTGTTTAATGCATCTATAAGATTATATCTAACCTTTTATCTTATATTATCTAATTTAGTTCTAAATTTAGTGGATAACATATGCTTCAACTAAGCATCACATCTCAAAGTCATTTATTTTGAATATTTTAAAGTCTTAATGTTTCGTATTTAATATGAAATTAATTATTATAATTGGAACTTTCAAAGGTAAGTTGCAATACTAAGCTTAGCTATAGAAGAAATAAATATTGTATTATACAGTATCTCATATTATAGTTTTCTCCTTATACAAATCCATACTCGAAACTCACTCTTTATAGATAACAAAAAGTTTTGAATCTCATCAAGTTGATCTCATCGAAGTGCTTCATCATTCTCAATGTTTAATTTATACTTAGATTTAAATAATCTGAACTTTTCAACAAATTGAAATCAATATTTCATTTTATTCATATGACTATATCATATAAGACATTAGTATATTTAACAAAATAAAAGTATCATCTTTTTATGAATTGTTATTCTATCCAATACATCATATGTATATATTTAACAATTCAACCACTTGGTGAAAGGTTATTCTTCAACCCAATAAGTTTCATAAGTTTCACATGGTTCATAATCAAAAGTATACATCTATCCTTGTATGTAATATATGGTTCTCAATTACATTGATTTAACCAACCTTGTATTAAAAATAGTCTCAGTTTTCTAACTTTATATATATTTTTTCATTTATGTTAAGCATAAGTCTTCCGTGATCCAACATATACAAAATATTTGTATAAATTTAGATCAATTACTTTTACTTAACATTGTATGTCATACCATGCATTCAACATTGTAATAATGTTGAATTTAAATTCAGTATCAAATATTCATAAGCATAAACTAGAAATACATATGACCTCTATCATATCACGTATAAGCAAGAAAATTCATGCAATCATTTTTCTTCTAATGAAAATTATTATCATATTATAACAAAGTTTTTAATTAATGTCTATGATTATGCTTTTAGTAGGCTAAATTGAGTGAAACAATTTTATCAATGTACTATACCTTTCAGCTCTACTTCATGCAACTTCTTATATCTTGCTATCATGATGTTGACATACATCTTACATATTGTAATCAAAGTTTTTGAGACATTAGTCAACTCAAAATATGATTACATTTTGTTATCTACATGATATTAACATATCTTTTAAAAAGCTTGACATTTTTTTTTTCAGAAAATAGAGAAACACCAGAGTTTATAGAGGTGTGATAAAGTATTGAAAAAGGAAAAAACCAAAGGGAAGCATGTGAAATCTTTAATTTCATAATCATAGCAAATAGGAAACCAAACTTGTAAAAATCAAAATCAAAGAGGCACTCATATTTCGATTTTAATTTCTAGAAAATTAAAACAAAACCCTGGTTAAACAGTGTTCTAATCAATATTATAGAATTCATTAAAAAGAAGTTTTAAGCATTAATTTTTTAATTAAATCAACAATGTAGTAATTTGACCAAATTATAGATTTAAAGTAGATTGTGTAATAGAGTAATTACAAAACTTTTTATTTTCATTTTCTAAAGCCAAGATCACTTCAATTCTATAAAATAATTAATACATAAAATATTATAAAGTATGAATCATAATTTATACATTAAGCTTGATCATTTTCTTGTCGTTTCCTTCGAATTATTTCTAAAAATTGATTTTTTTAATCACCGTAGTTACCTAAGTGTCTGCCCTCTAATAGTATCTACAAAACGTGTTAAGAGAACTCTAGTACTATTGTAGAGATGGTTAGACAAGAAGTGCTAATTCTCTTGGAGTCTAAGCCTATTTATAATAAGTTTTATATATTTTAGTAATTTAATTAAAATTTAAATTCTAATTTCAATTAATCTTAATTAGAATTATATTCTCAAATAAGATTCAATATCTAATATTAATCTTTATTTGTTTAATATCCATATTAATCATAAAATATAAGAAGTCTAACTTGATTAAAATATTTCTCTCTCTTTAACTCATTCTTTGTGTGTGACCTATTAGACTTCCAAATTTATTGATTCTGGTTCATATGGACATAGGTCTTCAAATTTTTTGTGATTGTGTGATCCAGAAGAGTCTAGATTGAGAGCTGTGGTTATTCTGGATCTGCTGTTTGTGATTCATGTTCTCTTTGTCGTGGTCATTGTTATCGTTACATATGGTGTTATCACCAAGAACGTGGAGGTGAGGAGGTTGGGATCCTACGAAGCTTTACCTACCAATGTAGCTGTTGATTCTACTCACATTCAAATGAAGGCTTTGATTGGCACACAGGCTTGATCTTTCTTTCTCTCTTTCTTTTCCGTGTTCTTTTTCACATTTTCTATTATTATTATTATTATTATTATTATTATTATTATTATTATTATCATTATTACTAGTAGTAGTAGTAGTAGTAGTAGTAGTAGTAGTAGTTGTTGTAAGGGTAAGTCGACTTGTATATCGATATAACTCGACTTACACATGTTCAGTACTGATAAGTCGACTTGTATGTCGATATAACTCGACTTATGCAAGGA
>JANZLH020000067.1:4575032-4590427 GCA_026770325.2 Erythroxylum fimbriatum
AACGAGGGAGCCAGAGGTAGTTGGTAACCATAGCTAACCTATTATTAAACCAAAGAAAATATTTGAGTCGATGATCGCGGTCTATGCATAATAATTAGGAATTTCCTGGCTAAGTTGTCGTTTATTGAGTTAATCAATTTTATCTGCGTTCTTTGCTAGTTGAATCATAGTTATTATTTTGTTTAATTTTAATTGAGTTAATAATTTGTTAGTGGTTAGATTAATTAGTTGTTTTAGCAGAAAACTCCAAAACCCCCCTTTTAATTAATTTCATACGTTCTTTGGCATTTGAATAGAATCAATTTATTCCATTATATGTGGATTGACCTCATTTACCACTGTGCGCAATTTATATTCGTTTGGTGTTTGAGAATTATTTTTGGTGGATTCGACACTCATCAAGTACTTCAACTAGAGCATAAATAGCTGATTGTTGTTCTCAGGTTTCGCTAGCATTTTCTTGATTTAGAGTTCACCACTTAGCTTTCATTGACAGGACCTTTGTTTATAAAATACGTGTTGGTCATTCCAATAGAACAACATTGTTTAGTTTTTTGAAATAGCATATGATGTCTTCAAAAGTGGATCATTCAATTATAAATCATAACCTCCCAAGAGTAAAGCAGATTATCAATAATAAACTGAATCCCTCGTGATCCTCCACTCATTGTCATCTTGATATCATCAATCTTAACACAATTATTAGCATTCACAAAATTATATTATTTGTATTCACCCGCTTGTATCACTGATATAATTTAAAAAGAGACGAGTGGCTGTTTATCGTTGTTAAGATCAACCCAATTTCCTTCAAACTGATGTGATTCTCCTCCTCTTCTTCATCATTCTCCACCACAAAAAATTCTATTGATTTTCTGTTTTTGGCATTTGTGACCTGATGAAAGCTTCTCATGACACCAAAAATATAGGTATTTGAGGATTCCTTGCTACTCAGTTGTCTCTACTATTTTTGTACTGGTTTCGAAAGGTCATTTTTAGATGATATGCTCGGTGAAGGAAAAGTCCGCCAGAAGTAGTTGGTTTATTGGGAGGAACTAATGGTTGAATTGGTGGAATGATTGATGTTTTAAGTGGTCTCAATTTATTTCAAGTATAACAGGCAGATGTCATAGCGTCTTACTTCCTAGCTAGGACATAGGCATGCTATAATTTATCGAAAGACCGCGCAATATTCTTTGGTTGAATCTTCAACCGTTGTGTCAGCATCAGTATACATTCTCCCCAGCTCATCTCTACTCATATCATTCGATACCTCATATACGTTGGCGCCATTTCCCCCCATTACCCTCCACGTGAACAACTATTTTCATCTACACTACGTTTACTGGTGCATGCGATCCATCTCAAAGAACTGCTCAACTCTACAAATTCAGTTGTGCACGTTATCATCTTCAAATGGAGAAAATTCCACTTTGTCAAATCTTATTGGTGCTTTTGATTGAAGCTTGATTTACCATACCCTACCCCCGTATCCAAACAGTTTTTAGTTGGAGATTCCAAGATTGAAGTTGAGATTGTGCCTTGTATAAATGAACATCTGTTGCTGATAACTCAAGTCATTTTGCATTTTCCGCATCTGCCAATTCAATGATTCCTCCATACGTCTCAATCATTGCCGACGCGTTCCTTCAGCCATAATGCTTATTTCTCCCCTGTTTAGCTAGATATCCTTTGAGTCCAATCCAGAGGTGTCACTCAAGATCCATATACTTATGAATAGATAATTAGAAGATGAAAGAAAGGAGAGAAAGTTCAGAAGAGAGTGAAAGATCAAGTTTCACGATTTCATTGTGTCTGCTGAAAAAGGGGTTTTTACAGGTAATATAACCGTTGGGTAACCATAACAAACATTTGCGGATTGCCCAGCAATAAACAGCAGCCTCGTGCCACTAATATCCTGGTTATTCATAACAGGAACATCTAAAAGAAACAACAATGTTTGATGATTTATTTTACAGGATCTTCTTCTTCATGCTCCCCAGCTATGGAAAAGGTACTGAATCTTGAGAAAGATTTTTTATCTCGATTCTGATGAAAATTAGTATGAACTTGCCAAAGATTGCGTCTTACCAAAAGGCTGGTGATGCTTCAACTTCTTTAACAATTACAGATCGCGCTATGAGGCTAGCACAGATATGTACTCAATCCAGCTCCTATATGGGCATCATAACCATTGCTGACATAATGTAAGCTCAAAGGCATAGATACAAACCTCCATATTTTGAACTCAACATTCCTTTCAAAATCTAACACAGCATAAATGCCAACCATGCTGAATTCCACCTCTCCGAATCGTTTTTATCAATCTATTAGAAAAGAGGCATAACTTGCAAGCATCGCGAGCCAGTTTGCTTTTTCATAGCCTTTTAGAACAGCACCAACCAATTCTAGTGATCATCCTCATCTGGACCAGGGCAGTTGGATAAAAGCGCTTCCATTGACTCATACTGAAAGAAGTTCAATTTTCATGCTCGCCGATTAGAATGAAACTAGGATTTGGTGTCATGCAAGCGTTATTTCATATGAGTGCTTAGATCTTATGTTCATGGAAGCACGTACTTCAAGATTCGTGAAATTAGCTAGAGCAATCGATAATAACAAGAAAGCTTACCTGAAAACCACAGAACAGGCAATAACGATACTCATCTCTTAATTTCATCAATATTTCTTGCAAATCCTGTAACAATAAATGATTGATTATGATGACAACATTCAATGAAAAAGGTTTATCATAACAAAGAAGAAAAATATAAGTAAATTGAAAAAAAAAAGATAAACCAAATGATTATCTAAATCCGGTATAATCTTAGCATTTGCTAGTGGGTTTTATTACGTATATATTATGTTTTATACATGCTTATAAATCTGACATAAGCATAGATACCCGGTTCAAATGCAGACTGTAAATATTCATGCAACTTTTTCAAGGCACATAACGTACAAACAAAAGAAGACATCTAAGACACCTGAAACTATCTCTCTGAACAGAGACTACCCTTCGTAAGCAAAATAGAAGAAAATGTTTACATAAAAGCATCTATAAATGATAAAAGAGAAATACCAAAACAAAAATGTAAAGGATAATAACACATCCATTTTAAGGCATCTTTTCCTCAACCAAAAGAAACTCCATCATGTTAGAATGCATAGGATTTGAGCAGAAATATTTCACATGGATTGCACTATCGCAATGGCACATGAAAACTCTGATATTGATTTAGGAGTTTACTAATGTAGCCTTTCACACCCCAACCCCACTAGTTTGTAATCAGAGTGTGGTCAAAATAAAAATAAAACCATTGTTAGAAAATACAAACCCTCCTTCATTATGGATAATTATGTAATTATGACAAAAGATAAGGTTTGGGTTGGAGAAAAATATATAGTGATGATGTGAAAATTTATGGATGAATTTAGAAGCTTGTGGAAGAAACTTGTAAATAAGGATGAGTTAATTGATGTAGCCAAATTATGGAAGTTTGTAGATGAATTAGAAGACTATGGATAAACATGAAATACTTGGTGAAGAAGTAAGACACGTGGGTGAAGTTTAAGCATGGCATGTGTCAAAGAAGTGGTCAAATTGTAATTGAAGTCGTTTAGCATGTTTATATATATGTGTTGTTGTAATCATTTATATGCATAAGAAAAAAATAGAGAGTATTTGAAAAAGAAGTGTATTGAGAGCTGTAGCTCTTTGTGAGAAAGAAATATTGAGAGGAAAAGTACAGTAGCACTTAGAGAGAAATATTTGTATCTTGTGTGTGTCTTTTGTACTCATAAACTTCGTTATCAATACAAATACATATTTTGTGAAAGTTCTTTCATTTGGAGCCCATCAAAACTTCCAACAACCACTTGGTATTCACAACACTGAATCTGTCAAGCTCACTATAAAGAACAGTTTCTAAATCTAGAAACAAGAGACTTTGAAGCATAAGCCTTAACTGTAACTGAAATCAGCCAGAAAAGAGGAGTGCCTAAAATCACAGAGGTCATAATACAGGAAATTTGATTGAAGGCATCCACCTTCCTTCTGCCCAAATTCTTATTTTGTAGTACTATCCCAACTTTGTCAAGTTAGTCTCACCTCCATCATATCCAAATGTGGCGAATCTTATTTTCTCCAAAAGTTATATTACTATCCAATTGTGATAATGAAATAATAACATACTGAACCACAAAAACGATAACAAAGCCCGATGCCCAATGTGAATACAATTCATTAGGCACATTTGTAACCAGTTTGCCAACTATTATTTTGGGAGCAAAATAAAAATCCTAAATAATTTTCTAAAACGCCTTTCTTTACACTGGTCCCTAGGATGACCTCCGGCATTTGAATTTGAGCATGTTCCTCTATTTTGCACAAAGAATGAAAAGCCTTAAAAGTGAAAAAAGAATGTTCAATAATATGTTACCTCTTCTGTTATTTCCTCTTCTTCCTCTTCCTCTTCTTCCCCCTCCTCATCCTCATTTTTCTTTGGCTGCACAACTTCTTTGTTTTCCAGTTGATCAAGAGTTGCTTTTGCTTTCCTGAAATTTACCACAACTCTTCGGATTCGCCATTGTGACTTCTGCCAAGATCCGAACTCTGCCATCAATTCCTCTTCCTTTCCTTTCTTTCTCTCCATCTCAAACTCCTCTCTTTTCCTCTTTTCCTTATATGGGTCTTCACGCCCAATTCCAACACGTGTTCGTCGAATTTCAATCCCCACAGGATTAGATCTGCCTGAACCTTCCTTTCCAAGAGCTGAACCGGGAGTATAACCCATCTGCTTCAGCAATTTAAACCCAATGTTGGATTGTGGTATTGGAGCCTCAATTTTGGCTAAGGTTTGCTCGTCCTCTTCTTGTTGCTTTCTCTCCCTTTCAAGCTTACGCTGCTCTTGCCAGCTGAGTTTTGACTTCTTTTTTGATGATTGAGAAATTGGATTTTTGTCTTTAGTACTCTGCAGACATATTTCAAAGTGAGATCAAAACCATAAAGTCCGATGAAGTTCAAGCTAATAACAACCTTGAGGAGACAGCTTCAAGAAGTATAAACATCTCCCAGTTTTACGTGAAAAACCATAATGATCCACAAACAATTCATCTAATAATAAGAAAACAAGAACTGATATCTAGTCCTTGAAGAAAGAAACATTGAAAGTGAAAGAAAAAAAAGACGAAAAGTTGCAACCACCTTAATAAACCTGCTTCGCGTTTCCTGAACTACAAATTAAACAAATTCAAGTTTCACACCCACTTAATTCTTCTCTTGTTCTTTTTCTGGGTAATGTTTAAATACACTTGACACCAACTTCATTCCAACCGGTATATTACTATCAAATTCGAATGCTCTGACAAAATCGCCAGCAACTTAGGGTTAAATATTCATGTTTTGGGTAGCAAACCAAATTCAAATCCCAACATGTAAAATCTTTTAAGCTAAAAAAATTACAAAAATGTAAGTAATTCCCAGAACTAACTTTCTTTAGTGTATAAAGTATTGAAGACACTACAAAAATTCAGAATAGATAATACAAAGAACCCAAAGCACAGACTTTTATAGACGAAAACTTAGACGCGTTGGAGGCTTCAGGTGGAATGAAGTGAGAGAGATCCCCCATGTAATCTTCTTCCTCCTCTCCTCGATTTCCTTGTCGTTCGCTATTTGATTCAGCCATCGCCCTCTCTGCTACTCTTCTTCACACGATCACACGTACACAGTGAGGGAGAAGAAATGGCCCAAAAGACCTGAAAGGAACCTCAACTAATGGACCTTTTGATTTAGATCCAAACGACTAACAAACAGTATTTTGACACGTGTAAACACCGACTATAACCGTCATTAGCTGACGTGGAATCCTGATGGCGCGCTTTATACCTCTTTTCTCTGTGCTTTCTTCTCTTTGGTTTCAGGAAAACAAACACGAACTAGCATAGAAACTGTTTTTCTTTGCTCCAGACTTGCATTTCTTAAAGCGTGAGGAGACTCGAAGCTTTCAATTCTTCTCTCTCTTTCTTCTTGGTTCCTTTCCTTTTTCCTTACTTTCTTGACCACCAAACAGACTCCTCCGACTGCATTCATTGTTTTTCTTTGCGCAACTGTTCTCTTCGAGAGTTAAGTAACCGAACTTTCTCTGGCTTTCCAGGAAAGGAGGTGAACGAATATAGAGTCAACTTATAATGGAGAAGCAGAGCTTCTTTTGGTGTTGCACTGTTCTTGTGTTCTTGGTGGTCCTGGTTATGCAAACTTGGGGTCTTACGGATCCCTACGATGGTAATTTCTGCATACATTTAACTTGTTTGTAGTCCTTGTGATTCGTACGGTGGTTTTGAGTCAATTTTTATGAATAAGACTCTGTGGTTCAAAAAAATCTAGAAGAATGAAACTAAAGATGAAGAGTAAGTGAACAAACAACAGCAATGATTAGTTTCAAATTGACCATATTTTCTAACGAGTAGTGCTTATAGACCAAATATAGTTGACTTTCTTGTTTCGTTTGTTTGATCGATTATTGATGGTATTTCCAAAAAACCAAAAAAAAACAAATTACGCAGTCGTAGCCCTTCAAGATCTATATAGGGCACTGAACAAACCACCACAGCTCAACGGGTGGAGATTAGGTGGAGTCGATCCATGTCTGGAATCATGGACTGGAGTGCTATGTTCGGGATCATCTGTAACACACATGTAGTGCACATTAGCCCTTTTCAATCAAGATGACAAGTAGACTAGAATATGACAGTAACTTGTTCTCCCACCTTAATGTAGTAAACTTCATGAACTAAACATCAGTGGATACCTCGGAACCCAGCTTCATTATCTGCGTAATTTGAGGCAACTGTAAGTGAATTTTTTCATATTAACCGATTCATCAAATCTCTGGAGTCACTTTGATTCTTACATTTGAATTATTGTCTCAGGGACATGAGCTCTAACTACATTCTGGGAGAAATTCCGTATGGTCTACCGCCCAATGCCACACATATGTATGTTATTGAACTTCCATATTCTTTCTCATAGATGCTTAAATGATGTTTCTTGACCAATCTCTGTTATCAAGAGCATTTCTTAAGGCACGTTAATATTAAACTGTGCTTTCTTTATCTGTGTTCATATTTAATTCCTCACAAATGCAGAAATTTGGCTTGCAACAACTTGAGCCGAAATATTCCCCATTCTCTACCAAGCATCAAATTTCTGCAACACCTGTAAGTAATTAGGCTGCTTATTCAAATTGCATTATCTTCCCAGGGCTTTGTTTTTAAGTTTTCAAGCGTACTATCTTGTTGGTATTCTGCAGGAATCTAAGCCACAACCAGTTATCCGGACCTGTTGGCAATGTTTTCACTGGCCTACAGAATCTTAAAGAGATGTATACTCTTCTGTGCTTTTTAATTTACCATTTGTATTTTTAGCGATCCTTGACAGTACTGTTTGTTAAGAACTTATAGATGTGTCAATCTGATGTATGAAAAATGTTGTGTCAAATGCAAAATGGCAGAATCTTAAACTTTTTTACTGTATCCCTAAAGCAAATAATTTTCAGTTAAAGATATAGTCTAACCCAGTGACTTCAACTATAAGCATTCTTTGGGAGACTGGTTTTATTTTATTTTATTTTTTAAGAAATGAGATTAGTGTACTGCAAGACTCAAGAATATACAATTCCTGTAAGGGTCTGGATAATCAAACTGTAAAAAAAGGTACAGAATTACAACGAATTCTCTGACTGAGGAGTCAAAAGTAATTCAAAAAGCCAGAGGTGCTCAGTTGGTCCGTAATTCTTGTTGTGAGGGCTCAATGAAAGGAGAGGATGCAATGTCATGGGTTTTATTTTAAATTTTGTTCGTCCCAAAGTAAGTGAAAAACAATTTAATAACAGGATGACCTTCACGATATGTAGTTTCTCAAGCATTTCAACCCATCCTAAACTTTCAATTGCCTGCTAGGTGTAATTTTATTATTTTTCATAATAATTCATGGATTACTTTGTAAGCATGATTATTAGCTCACAAAAGTCTCAATCTCAGGGATTTGTCATATAATAACTTCGATGGAGATCTACCAAGTTCATTTGGATCTTTGACAAATCTTACTGGATTGTGAGTTTGATACTTCTTTCTCCACTATGCCTGATAAATTACATTTTGTTTTCATTTGGATCGTGTAGGATAAAATATGTCTACTGGCCATATTCACAGGTTCTTGCAGAACAACCAGTTTACAGGATCAGTTGTATACCTGGCTAATCTTCCCCTAACCGACCTGTCAGTAGCTCTCCTCTTTTCATCTTAGTCCTTTATTTATCTCCATGTAAAAATTTTAAAATGTCACTTGATCCTGTTCTTACACAATTTCATTTCAGAAACATCCGAAATAATCATTTTAGTGGTGTAGTTCCAACCCAATTTCAGGCAATAACAAACTTGTGGTAAGTGATCAAAAGGTCGCTGTTTTTCTTAGTTTCAATGAACAGTAATAGGTTAATAACTACAAACCTTTGCGTTGGATGTTCTCTCAACTTATTAGGATTGCCGGGAATGAGTTCCATAGAGTGGCAAACTATCCTCCCTGGAATTTTCCTCTGGAAAAAGAGCCAACTGCAAAAAATTATAGTGGCCCTCCGACAACAGAGGTTACTGCCATGGAGGACTATTCCTCTCTTAAAAGGCACAAGAAGAAAGGGATTGCCCCTGGAGGAGTTGCTTGTATAGTGGGCGTGGCAACACTCATTACAACATTTTGTGCAATCTATTTTGCTTTTCATGTTAAGAAATTCCTTTTTTTTCCACTCCGCAGGGCCAGGGGTGAGAATCATTTCTTGTCATACTATTAGATCTTGAATTGGCAACTAAATGAGCAGTACGTGCTCCACAATTATAACACCATGTCCAGATTATGCAGATATCTACGTTTACCTTTTCAACTAGTCACAGTTTGGAATTCCATCGTTCGAATAAATATGTTAAATTTCAATTTAATCAAGTGCTTTACTGCAGAGGAACTGTTGTTATTTTTTCTGTCACCAACAGTGTTATTTTTTATGAAGAGAATCAAGCATTGTCATATTACTAATTCTTACCCCATTTTCTTTTTCTCCTTCATTCTCTGTTTTTATGGTTATAGGATGTTCTCCAAGAGCATCTGAAGCAAGTCCACATCTGTTACCTCTCAAATCTCAACCCATTCCCAGGGAGAGCAATGTAGCATCCGGTGGCCCTATCAGGACAGATAAAGTGCCTGCAAGAACAAGTTTTGTCAACAATTACAAAGCTCCAGTTTGTGCAACAATGTATACTGTTGCAGAGCTTCAATTAGCAACAAATAGCTTCAGTGAAGAGAATCTTCTTGGAGAAGGATCTCTTGGTTCTGTTTACAAAGCTGAGTTCCCGGATGGCAAAGTATCTCCTGGAACCTACTTTATCGATTGTGATTTACATGAATTAGTGGAAATTAATCAGATGTTAAGAGCTCTTTTACTGCATTCTCATTCTTTCTCTCTCTCAGCAGATAGTAGCTGTGAAAAACATCAACACAGTTTCATTGTCTTTATACGAAGAAGAACAATTTCTGGATGTGATTTGGACACTATCCAGACTGAGGCACCCTAACATAATACCACTAAAGGGGTATTGTGTAGAACATGGAGAACATCTACTTGTGTACGAGTATATCAAAAATTTGCCTCTCGATGCTGTTCTGCATGGTAAAGGACATAAGCCCTTGTCATGGATCAGCCGGCTGAATATTGCACTAGGGGTTGCTACGGGTTTGGAGTAAGTATATCATGTTTAGTTCCCCTCAACAATTCCATTAATTCCCATAGTAAGCTATAACATTCTTTTAAAGTTCAATAATATCGACAGACTAATATAATAAGGAGGTATTTGCCGTTTTTGTCTTTAAGGCAGAGAATCAGGAGACTATTAGGTGACAAGGTTGTCTGTTGTATCTCTTCTATTGTAGCGATGATGCGTTCTTGAAATTTTGTTTTCAGCTATTTGCATTCAAGATTCTCACCTCCTGTTGCTCATGGAAATATAAAGGCGGCCAACATCTTACTGGACAAAGAATTTGTGCCTCGTCTATGTGATTGTGGACTTTGGATTCTGAAGCCATTGACAAGCAACAGTGTCAAAATCAAGGTAATTTTCCCGACACTTTCCTTTTGGTGAGATGAATTGAAACCATAGTTGTTATATACGCCAACAGTGCAACCAAAAGTTTATCTCTAATCCATGTGCTGTTCTTCCACAATGCTCTTTCCGATCGAGTTTGAAACGTGTGCAGAAAGATAAACAAAGAGTTGATATTTATTGTCTAAACATTGAAACAAACAGGCTTCTGAAATTGCTATCAGCAACTCTGGTTACGTAGCACCTGATCATGGGAATCCTGGAGCTGATAGTACAAAGGCTGACATTTATGCCTTTGGGGTACTGCTCTTGGAGCTGTTGACTGGAAGGAGACCTTTTGATAAGTAGGCTATACGTTTAACATATTAACACACCTTGTTACGCATCCTGTTTATTTTCAAAATGCTTAACATTTTTGTGCTACCACAGATCTAGACCTCAAGAGGAACAATCTTTGGTGAAATGGGCTTCTTCTAGGCTCCATGACAATGAGTCTTTAGCGGAGATGGTTGATCCAGAAATCAAAAGAACCCTCTCCCACAAGGCTCTGTCCCGATTTGCAGATGTTGTCTCTCTTTGTGTTCAGGTAATGGCAATAATGTTCAGAGAGGATTTTGAGTCATTGCACTTAGTACTGATAGTAACTGTTTTTTTGTAACTTGAACAGCCGGATAAATTTTTCCGACCACCGATGTCTGAAATTGTAGAATCTCTGACATATCTGCTGCAACTGTTCACCACTGCAAAAGGCAAGAGAGTTGATCGCACGGAAATTGAACCCTTGGAAAGGTCCTTTTGTTCAACACACACACGCTTCATTGGCTCACCTACCCTGAGCCATGCCTCCTATTGATCTCAGAACTCGTTCTCACTAGAACAAAAAGTCACATTACTACAAACACTTCAATAATTGTTTTCTCAAATCTTAGAATACTGTTTTTTTAAAGACTAACAGTCACTAGTGTTGTACAGTTCAAGTCAATTCTGAAAGCTTTATGTCTACAGAAATTACGACACCTGATTCTTTTGAAGTAGTAAAGAGGAACATTTGCTGTTTACTGATTAATATGCTTTCTCTAGTTCCTTTTTTCCCGAAGAGAGAGAGGATGAAAAAGGAAGATCTTAATAATGGTAATTCGTGATTTGGGATCTATTCCCATTTTTAACATCGGAAGTGCATAGAAATATGATTGTCGAACATTTTAGTAAATTTTCATGTAGTGAAAATCATGATTACTTGAAATTTGACTGAATAATCACATCTAAATTTTTTTTTGGTACCAAAAATTAAGTAGAGCAATTAATATGTAAATTAATGCATTAGAGAGTGGTCTCCTTCTCTCTAGCATAATTACTTTCCTACCCCTCCATCTTGGCTTTGAATTACCGTTTCTAGTAAGATTCTTCCGAGGGATTGCTCCTACTCTTCAACTGTGAGAGCCTTTGCTTCATGGGGAAACTCTCGGAGCTGAAACCCTTAGCTTCGCCGTCAGACAAGGAAGGCTTTAAGATCTAGCAAGATGCAGGATGTGTGGATGTTCAGAAGCCCAAATTATCGTGGGATGACTTCCTTGCACTACCATGTAAGCTTCCTCGTGCTTCCTCTTTGGAGAGCAAATTGTGGAGCTCTAGCAAGAAGCAGCGGGCTGATACTTGTAATTTCCTCCCCCCTCCTGCTACAATTGAAGTTGCAGTAAACACAAAGTCAGACTCTTCTACTACAACTAAAGCATGGAGAAATATGGTGGAATCTAATTACATAGTCAAGGAGAATCTTAAACATTTCCAAAGTTCAAAGAATGATGGGTATTTGTTCCCTACAAAACTATTACAAGCCAATGCTATGATCTGGTCCTCTTCACTAGTTCATTATTTGTTGGACAAACGTGTTGGTTTCTCTCAGGTGTAGTATTGGACGAACTTAAAATGGGGAAAGCTGGGATTAGAGAAAGTTTCTGTATAAGGATGGTGTCTTCATTTTTATGTTTAACAAGGATATCTATTTAGCATTATCCAATAGGGACTATGACACATTGGAGGACAATCTCTCCTACTTCAAAAATGGTACCGTAGTATGAGCCTTCAGATCCTCTAGCCCAAGTACTCTGTACCTAGCTTGTGCCAGAGGATTTTAGCCCTCTATTTAAGTTGAGTCTTCAAAAATGGTACCGTGGTATGAGCCTTCAGATCCTCTGGCCCAGGTACTCTGTACCTAGCCTGTGCTAGAGGACCTTAGCCCTCCATTTAAGTTGAGTCAGGATCTCAGCCCTCCATTTAAGTTGAGTCTTCAAAAATGGTCCCGTGGTATGAGCCTTCAGATCCTCTGACCCAGGTACTCTGTACCTAGCCTATGCCAAAGGATCTCAACCCTCCATTTAAGTTGAGTCAACTTAAATGGAGGGCTGAGATCTTCTGGCACAGGCTAGGTAAAGAGTACTTGGGCCAGAGGATCAGCTCCCGTGGTATGAGGCTAGATAGGAGTAACGTTAAATCTATTCCAATGTGGGTTAACTTTCATAATATTTCGTTAAAATATTAGACAAATGATGGACTTAGTTTCCTAGCAAACTCCCTAGGGAAACCTCTACACCTAGATGCTTGGATTGCCAATCTAGAGAGGATAAGTTATCCCAAAATTGGTATAGAGATCATTATAGAGGAGGAACTCCCTGATATCTCCTCCAAATGATATTGAATAATTGGGAAACTTAATAATATAGGAGACTCTCTCCCAATGGAGGTCTCGTAGTGAAGGAAGGTGTACAAGATGTGGATGGATTTGAAGCAGTTCTAAAC
The DNA here is from genome assembly GCA_026770325.2 of Erythroxylum fimbriatum. Classification (NCBI taxonomy): domain Eukaryota; kingdom Viridiplantae; phylum Streptophyta; class Magnoliopsida; order Malpighiales; family Erythroxylaceae; genus Erythroxylum; species Erythroxylum fimbriatum. The sequence continues at coordinate 4,587,978 of JANZLH020000067.1, forward strand.
AGTCCAGAATCTCTTGAAATTGAATTCACAAATGTTGTCTCTACATCTAAAAGGAAGCCTAGAAGGAGGAAGGGTAAAACCAAGCTGGGAAGCACTCAACTTACTCTCTAATTTCCTTCTTAGTATGGAATGTTAGGAGACGTTATGATCCCCTTAAGCAACATTCAGTTAAAGATTTAATATTAGAGAAAAAAAACCCTTTACACTAGGCTTCATAGAACCAAAAAATAAAAGTTGAGAGAATGCATGAAGGATTAAGATTTTTGGGTGCTAGATGGCAGGATAATTTTGGCTTACAATTCTTCAAATGTTCAAATTTGCAATGCTATGATGTCTAACCAATTAATCCATTCTGCATTTCTTTTTTTGGGGTTTTAGATCTTGTTGAAATTACTATTGTTTATGCAGCTAACTTCCCTTTCTAGAGAGTCAAGCTATGGGAAGACTTAAGGAGGATTCGTTAAAATATACAAAGGCTTTGGATCTTAATGGGAGACTTCAATTGTATCCTCCACCTAAACGAAGCTGCAAGTACTAGAATAAATGTAAAGAAGCTTACCAAGGTGCTAAGCTATATTGTTAATCAGAAGGGGGTGATTAATTTAAATTTTATGGGATAGCTCCACACTTGGTGCAATGGACAAAAAGTTGATTGGTTGATTAGGAAAAATCTCGATAGAGCCATGTTGAACTATGAGTGGCTTAACAAGTTTCCTGCTAGCTTTGCCAACTTTGGGTCTTCTATTTTCTCAAACTATTCTTCCATTGAAATCACTCAATTAAATACTTGTTCTCCTCCTAAAGCCCCTTCTAGTTTTCTTAACTCTGTCTCCAAATTTGAAGGATTTGGAGAAATGGTAAGGAATGGTATGGAGATTTCAGTTTTTGGATGTAAGAGTTTTCAATTAATGAGAAAGATTCAAGTAATAGGAGACGGAGTTAAAGATATTTAAAGGAAAGCTTGTCCAATTAAGTACTAAGATTGACCTAAGATTTGCTAGGGAAATTCTCAAATTAGCTCAGGGATAATGTTATCAAGATTCTTACAATGCAAACTTAAATGGTATTGAAGCTTAAGCTCTAAGTCACCTCAGCACTTCAATTTTATAACTCCTTTCTCAAACAAAGGGCAAGGGTCAATTGGCTTAAAGGTTGATGATAACTTTAAAATTTTCTTTAACTCAATATTGGCAAGAAGAATTATTAACAAGGTTTCAGTTTTAATGGATGTGGATAGATAATTATGAAAAGAACATGTGAGGATAAGGACTATTACACTCAATTACTATAAGAACCTCCTAGAATAAAGCTCTAATAACTCATTTTCTATGGCTGGCCTTTCCTATTTCATTGATTCTCCTCTTGGTCAGGTTGTTTAAGATCACTTATCCATGCCTTTCTCCAATCATGAAATCAAGGAAGCACTATTTAGTTTTAATCCTAACAAATCTCTAGAGCCAGATGGGTATGATGCTTTCTTCTTCCAAATTTCCTAGGATCATATTAGTGAGTTGGTAATAGAAGCAGTCCAGGAATTCTTCTCTTCTAAGAAAATGCTAAGGAAACCTAATAGGACACATATTTTCCTTGTCAGAAGACGAAGAATCTAAAAGCAATGGCTGAGTTTCCTCCCGTATCATACCATAACACAATTTATATGGTTATTTCTAAGATTATGGCATATAGATTAAAGGGAGCACTTATTCATATAATCTGTCCAACCTAGAGAAGTTTTATAACAAGAAAAACTTTAAGTGATAATATTATGCTGGTTTGAGAATTATTTAAGGATTATGACACCAAGGCTTCTTTACAAAGTTGTTCTATAAAAATTGACTTCTGTAAGACCTTTGACCTTGTAGAATGGAGTTTTATTTTCAATGGGTCAAGGGCATTTGATTTTCTTGATACTTTTGTTGATGGATCAAGTTATGTATTACTACTACCTTATGTAGTGTATTGGTGAAGAGATCGTCCTTTAAATTCTTTTATGGTGCTAAGGGACTAAGACAAGGTGATCCCTTTTCTCTTTACCTTTTCACTATAGTTATACAAATTCTTATAAGGTTAACAACTTGGAGAATAAATTCCTCAGGATCCTTTAAGTTCCATCATAAGTGAAAAGGACTAAGGGTCAACAATTTAGTAGTTACGGATGACCTAATGCTATTGTTTGGTACAAATCCTACATTCTTACAATTATTGGTTTATTTACTCAATCATGTTTGTTGGATCCCGTTCCCGGAACCCAACTCTCTTGCTGAAAATCATGAAACTTGAGCGTGCGTATAACTTGGAAGGGTTATAATTTTTTTTTTTCTTATTAATCCCTTGAACCCTTAGAGACATTATGAAATACATTTTCAACCTTATAACATCCCAAAATTCACTTACCAAAGTTCCATAGTGTGCCCATGTTACCTAATCATCATGCTTGAACTTATTTCCAC
>JANZLH020000067.1:4606444-4617853 GCA_026770325.2 Erythroxylum fimbriatum
TATTATTAATTTTCTTCTTCTTCTATTTTATTACTAATACGCCGAAGGATAAAGTTGTCTTGGATAAGAATAGATTTTCTTGGAATAGATAAAAATAGGCAGGGATTGGTATTAGCTATTTCTCAAACTTACAGAATACATATTCTTAATGTTAGTTATTCTGTGTTTTTTTCTAACCAAACACAGGTATAAGGAATGGAATAGAAATATGCTAGGAATAGAATAGCTATTCCATTAAACCAAATAGGCCATTAGTCTTTCTTTCAAGCTATACTTATACGAAAACTGTAATTCAATTACTTTTAGCAAATAATTCTATTTATGTTTATTCTTTTTTATTAGTTAACTTGCCTGTGTGCAATTAATTAGTATACAAGGTAGAAGATATGGAGTTCCCCTATAGTGTCAAAAAGCTTTTTAAAAGTTCTTAATCTTTAAAATTTGGAAGAAAAAAAACTCACTTATACTTTTAAATTTTCTATAAAAAAAAATCTTTCTCTTAGAATTTGATTAAAATAATGATGAAATACAAGTGACATAAACATCACAGGTGGATTAATCAAATGTTACTTATATGACAATTCAATTCAGATCTTAAAATCAAATAATTTAAGTTAGGTTTAATTAGTTTAGATCAAGTTTAAGAGTTAAGTTGCGCTATCAGATAAGTCACAATTGATTAATTCATGTATGATATTCATACGTGTTTGCTTCATTGATATTTTTTAATCAAAGTTTAAAATAAGGGTTTTATTTAAGTTAAAAATTATAAGAGTTTTTCAAGAATTTTAAAGATTATGGACTTTTTCTAAAGTTTTTTAAATCACAAAGAAAGTTTATATGTTTTACCCTATTATATAATGAACAAGTTTATATAAGTTTAAGAATTTAAAATTTTTCTCAAATTAAAAATTAAATTTAATTAAAATTATCTCCTTGTTTGAAATTTAATAATGAATAATATGAAATAATAATACTAATCGAACTATTAAATTCTTTTTTAAAAAATTTTGGTTCATTAGAACTATATAAATTAGCAAAGATAATGATATTTGCAGCTAAAAATAGGAAAATATCTTAAATATATGACATTTAGAACATTTATATAAATTATATAATATATAGTAAGGATTTGATATTTAAATGGAACTCTATTATTACTATTTTAATAACGTATTTGCATAAAATTTTAATATTTACATATTATATCAAATTGTCATGAGTTATTAATATATAAATCCTTTATAATTTTTTAATCTTTTCATATTTCAAGGTAATTTATATTTATATTTAGACTAACATGTCAGTATTTATATAGAAATACTCACATACACTCATTATAATATAAAATATTTAATTTACCTATTTGTTTGTGTTACTTCAGATGCGGGATTACACCATCTAAAGAACTACTTATACTAATAGCATTGAGAATGGGCATAAATTATGGGTATAGTAGGGTGAGCTTATTTGATTAATCACCTTTGACTAGGCAAACTAGCTACAACTTCCATGGAGCTTACAGGATTCCCTCTCTCTCCATAAACAGCCATTAATGAGAAAACATAACTTAATGTTGAGTCCATAATTAAGTTGTTCTATAAATGTCAAGCGTTATTACATTCCATGAAGCAAAACCTTCCCTTGGTTCACTGTAGGCTTTGCTCTAATCTCTTTTTTACTTCAACAGCAATGAAGAAACTTCAATCTCAGCAGCAACTGCGCTCACAAGCACCATTCAATCTTGTTCAGGCCCTCATGCACATCCACAACTTAATCTTCTATTTACTCATCTTTGGCTCTGGTTTAGCCTTTGGTTTCACTCTCAGTTTCTTTCTCAAAGACATCTCTTTTAGCGTCCAACTCAACCAATTCTCCATCCAAAGCCCTGTATTATCACAATCTTTGATCTCTCTAACCCCTCCTCCAGCTTCCAATATTTCAAACATAACCACAATCAGAAACGGCCTAAAGGAGTTTACGAGGCTGCCCAACACGTCACACGACATGGACGAGAAAGAGTTGTTGTGGCGAGCATCGCTGGTTCCTCGTATTCATGAATTCCCATTTAAGGTTGTCCCAAAAGTTGCGTTCTTGTTTTTGAGTAGAGGGTCTCTGCCATTTGCTCCTTTGTGGGAACTGTTCTTTAGAGGGCATGAAGGACTGTATTCTATCTATTGGCACACTAGTCCAAACTTCAATGGAACAGTGCCTGAAAATTCTGTGTTTTACGACAGGAGGATAGCGAGTCAGGTTCGGTCTCAATTGCTTTCCATTCATGACATTTTATGCACCATGTAGGCCATAATAGTTTGTATACTTATCATTGAAACAGAATGGAAAATTTATATTAGCTTTATGTAGATATATATATAACATTAATTTTAGCATAATAAACTGAAACTCAGCTTTACGTTAATTTGCATACCTTCTTCGTTACATTCCTTCTTGATTTGCTTTTTGAGTGTCTTTGTTCTTGATTTACTTTGCATATAAGGGTTCCACTTACCAAGCTCAGAGAAAATACATTTACATGAAACTTTCCATTTTTACAGAAGCAAAGATAAGAGTTCGATTTCCCAAAAAAGAAAGGATAAGAGAACTTCATTTTAAACTTCTTTACTGTAGATAATGCAATTTTCAGTCAAATGACTACATAAAAAAAAAATTACATAGAACTGGTGACAGTAGCACAAATCATTATGTGCTGAGCATAGTAGTACTCGCTTAAATTTCACCGGACGGAGAATGTTGTAAGATAGGACCTGGCTACATCAACCTGTACTAGTACGCGTATTAAATTTAAGCGGTTGACATTGAGGTACCCCAATGGGTGAATAGAATCTTGGAAATGTCAAATTATAAAGAAACATGCTCAGATTGAACATGCCAATTTATGCTGATTTGACAATTATTCTTTTTGCAGCAATTACAATTATATTAACCACTGGAACTATTAGATTAGGGATCCTGAATCACTCTTAATTGTTTTGATTAGACAAAAACTGTTTAGTTCTTGGTCACCTTAATTAGTCGATAATGCAAACAACTTCTCCTTCATTTATTATAACATAAAAGAAGAAGAAAAAATCCGATGTTGGTTTTCCATTTCAGGAAGTTCGGTGGGGAGAGAATTCGATGATAGAGGCTGAACGTCGCCTTCTAGCCAATGCACTATTGGACTTCTCAAACAAACGTTTTGTTCTCCTCTCAGAGGCATGTGTTCCGCTATTCAACTTCTCCACAGTTTACACATACCTAACAGGCTCCGAACAGTCATTTATCGAGGTTTACGACCTGAACAGCCCGGTCGGCCGGGGCCGCTATAGCCCATTAATGAGACCCATCATTTATCTTCGCCAATGGCGAAAAGGGTCGCAGTGGTTCGAGATAGACCGTGACCTTGCCATAGAGGTTGTGTCCGACAGGACATATTTTCCAGAGTTTCAGAGTTTCTGCACAGGATCATGCTACAGCGACGAGCACTACTTGCCAACATTTGTAAGTATAAGATTTTGGAAGAAGAACTCAAACAGGACAATAACATGGGTTGACTGGTCCGTGGGCGGACCTCATCCACGTAGGTTCGCAAGGGTAAATGTCACCATTGATTTCCTGGAGTCGCTGAGGAACAAAAACACTTGTGAGTACAATGGAAAGACCACTCATATTTGCTATTTGTTTGCAAGAAAGTTTACGCCCAATGCTTTGGATCGGTTGTTGAGATTCGCTCCAAAAGTCATGAAATTCTAGGCTGCGCGAGCCGTTCAGACTTAAGAAAGATATCCGCCATTGTTGTTCTGGGACACAGCGAGAACTGCCTTGATGTTTTCCTTTTTTTGTGGTCCCCTTTCCTTTCTTCTTCAAGTGTTGATAATTCATCGTTACAATTGCACACTTGGAATATAAATATTTGGTGCTTATTCAAGGTTAGATGGGAACACTTCTTTGCGGTACCATGCATATATGTGGGAAACAGTCCTCTATATAAGAGATGTTATGAATTCCTTGGCCAAAGATTTAAGAACTTTATTTGATCCTATAGGTGGTTGCTTGGCGTTTCCTTTTATGTTTCTTTGGGCATGTGACAATTTGACAAACATCCCAAGCCTTTATTCATGGCCATGATCTACTCCATCGTAGTTGATGATGCCCCCATCAACCCGATTACAAAAAGTTTTAAACTTTGGTTATTAATAAGCAATTATGCGTAAAACAAAACAAATTGAGTTATGAAGGGACTAACAGTTGGTCTATATTAAAATATAAGAATGTTGGTCTCAACATCACATTTATCATTATTTAGTATATTACCAAATCTTGCTCAGAGGTTGTCGTAGTATTAGCCTTGATGGTCTTCAATTCGTTGCAGCAAACAATCATCCTCACCAGTAGGTTAAGTATGCAGGAGGCCAATGAGGTGTCCCAAACGCTAGCTGACTTTGCTCTCTCTCTATATATATATGTTAGGTAGTGAGATTCAGCCAAGAACTTAATATAGAAGGTTACGGTACGTGTTGTATGTTGTGCACCTGTTTCTTCTTTTCTTTTTACCACTTCTTTTCATCACAACCAACGTTGATATCACAACTAATGCTTCCATCTTTTCTTAAGCCACTGTTTATAGTTAATTCCAAAAGAGATTCTCATCAAGTTGTGTTTCCCTGTTGATATATGAACTTTGGCTTCAATGTAGACCATTTGTGGAACGGTGATGGGGCAACGGCATTAGTTACAGAGATTTGACTTCTTGCATCGATACATGTCACTTGGCCGTTTTCAGCTAACAAGAAATTAAAATGATTTGCAGTTTAAGATTTTGAAACCTATATCCAAACTATATTTATAATTTTGTGTTATAAATTTATTAAATTTCTGTTACACAAAAAAAAAATATAAGTTCTCAAAAATCACGTTGAGGGGATATGATACAGACATTGCAACTACCAAATTCCTCACTTCTAATTTTGTTTTCTTCTCTAACAAACAAGGAGGGTGTAGAATGCTTGATCTTTAACCAGCGGTGTCATTATTATTTGTTTCGCTTTGACTTTTGGAAGTTGCTTATACTCTTCTTCTTCTTTTTTCAAAATTGTTGAATTATGATAAGCAAATTACCAAAGGTTAAACAAAAACACAAATATTCCAAAAAAGTCTCATTCACTTAAGGCAGTAGCGAAGCTACTCTTTGGTGAGGGTGGGCAAATATTTTTTTTATTAAAGAAGAAGAGAAGATATGTAAAAGTCACGGTGGATTGGATACATTGCCCCCCCTGGATTGGATACATTGCCCCCCTGAAACAAATTCCTGGCTTCGCCACTGCTTGGAGGCACCGGAGCAAATGGGTTTAGCCCAGCAAGTTCGATGTTGGTGCATGGTCCTGACTAATTGAGATTATGGTGCCCTTTATAGGGAGTTTACAATATAGGTGCTCTCCATATTTTCCGTGGAGATAGGTTGCTATGATGGGGATAGTTCTAACACGATCCAGTTCTGATTGATGAGAGAAATGATTCAGATGAGCTACACAACATTCTCTATCACGATGGATCTCTATGACCAGGATTTCGTAGGGACATTAGAGTACCTTACACTATGGACAGACTTTCCGTATGGATTGTCCCTATGAAACTTCTGGCATATCATCAGCACGAAAGATGACTACGACTTAAGCATGTCCAAAGTCTCATCCCTACGCCATCAGCACTTAAATACATTCACAACATCCTGATTCATACTTTTAGCAATTGGGGTGATAAATGGGGTGTCGTCGACAACGTGGACATGTATTATTTTTGGAGTATAAGAGAGAGGATGATGATCCATTTAGGGCATGTTCTTGCCTAATTTGTTAGGTAGAGAGGGAGGAAAAGAAATTTGACATAATCTGTATCGGACTTTAAGTGACCAGACTTTCACGATAAATAGGGGTACTTGATAGATTACCACCAATGCGATAGGTGGCTACTATGGAAGCACTAAACTTTGTCGTGATGCAACACATGCGGATGGTTTGCAGATGTTGGGAACCCATAGGCGATGTATACAAACTCCTGTGAACCTTAATGAGCCAGTAGCATCAGTAGGACCTAAAGAGGAGCAACTGCAATTACAGCCATAGTCATTGCCATCCTAGATAAAAGGGATAGCGTTAGAGGAGCTCAATTTGGACAAGTTAAAGATATCTCAATTGGAGAGACAGTAGTTAGAACTTGTGGAGAGGATGGGTAGGTTTGAGACCACAGTTAGATGGATGGGTGATTTAGTGTTGCTGATGGCGAACCATCAAGGCATTACTTTCCAGCCTCCATCATCTGGCGCGGGCTTTTCATCATCAGCTCTTCCATATTATAAAGATCAACCATTCGAGGACCTTCCACTGCCAGACAGGTCTTAGTTACGACAGATAAACAAGGTGATGCTTAATTGTTATATTTTTCTGTTCCTTTTAAATTGTGTATTTTTCCTTTTCTTTTGTTTAAATGTTAATGTTAATGTTATTTTATTTCTTTTTTATTTTTATATCTTTTTCTTCATATTTTGCAAGGTTGTAGTTATGAATGGAACAGAAATCAGAAAATCGTCTTATTAAGGAAAGTACCAACTTAACCATCTCATTCATAAATGTTTATATTATGTATATGGGAGGAAATGTACAACTTTAAGTGTGGGGAAGGGGTTAGTGAATTCTAATGATTTATTTAAGCTTATTATAATCTTCATTATAAAATTTTATTAACTGATATTTTTAATTAATTAAAATATGTCCTTCAATACTATGTTTCATTATTGAATATTGATTGAATTGGTATGTAAAAGGATGATAGTTAGAATAAAATTGCTTTTGTAAGTCATATTTTTAGTATCCATTGAACTAATCAAGTTGAATGAAATTGGCATATTATTTACACACATATACCCCATATTTTTTGTGAGCTTTTGAACCTAAGAGTAAAATTTCAAAATTTTTAAGCTCTATTATTCTTTCATGTGTGTTATCATGTGTAGTAGAATAATTTTAGAACTTGCTTTTATTATGTACATTGAGACCTATTTGTTAAATTAGAAGCATTGACATGATGAAGGCACTTTGATTCAACAACATGTTTAAGTCTATTTCATTGAAAATTACTATACCCATAATTTTATCCTTGAGGAATAACCAAGTTGAACTTTAGCCTTTTTCATTGATTATAACCGATTATTAACCTTTATCCTATTTTTCTTTAAAGACTTTTTTATTGTTTTGAACCTTGAAGATTATTTACATTATTTGTTTTTTTTAACTTGAATTTTTGAATTTTCCAATATTTCTTTAATTATGGTACATAATGAATGCTCAAAATTATTGTGACAAAAGAGAGAAAAAAATCAAGCAAGTATTTACATATGAAAAAAGAAGAATAAAAGAGTAAGTATATAATTCCATTTATTTTTGCAATGAAAGGACCTATGTGTATTGTGAATAAGTTTCATTTAATGTTCTTTTTAGTAAATTTCCTTTAAATAGACCTTTTTATTATCCCAATCATACCTTACCTAAGCCCCTTTACAACCTTATAAGACCTTTTGATTTGTGCTTCTAGTTTTTACATAAGTGGTGGAGATGTGATAATATTGCAAGCCTATGGTAAACATTTTACTATGTATTGATTGAGAGTTTTATGCTTTTCACCCCAAATACTTGAGTGCATTGAGTGAAATCCTATTGAGGGTGTAAAGGTTTATGCTTTTTATTTCAATGTGATTTTGATTTGATTACTATAAATATTGACTGAGGAAGTTAAATTTAAGATAACTTGATTCTAATTGGATGTTAATTTGATTCAAACCGTGTAAGCCCCAAAAATCCTAAATTTCATATAAAAGGATGTGTTCAGTGGCAAAAGAGGGGAGAAAACTTTTTGAGAGGATTCCAGACATGGAGAACATTCAAAAGGGACGATATTGACCCAAGAATGTGGAAAACACGAAGAAATCATTGAAAGATCCAATAAAATATAAGATCAAACCTCCACCTTGCAAGAACATTTGATAGGAAGAAAAAGGGAGATTTAGAATTATGATCTCTTTATTTTCTATTTGTTTTCCGTCAAGTTTATGTTTGATTTCTTTTTCTATTATATGTAGCTAAATTTCTTTAATGTCTAGGTTAAATGAACCTGAGTTTGTTCTATAATATGTTTTAATTCTTTTATTTAATAGAATTGTTTTGATTGATCTATTATGATTCGATTACATGTTTAATATATGTTCTAATAGACCTAGGAATATTAGATCATAATCTGATTTCATATGTAGAGATTGAGAAATCTTAGGTTTGAATAGATTTACTATAATTGAAAGGAGTTTATTGCAACCCTAGAGATAGGATGATATAAATCTTCTAGATTAGATTTAAACCTAATAGAGGGATTCACAAATCAGTAAAGCAATCCTATAAACTTTAACCTAAGTAATTCGGTTGAAAACCTTAGGATTAGTTGTTAGTAGACTTATGGTTAGCTACTAACATACCATAGGAATCTCCACGTTCCAATAAATTAATAAAACAATTGCATAATAAAAGATCAATCAATTAAAGGTTTTTAAAGGGATTTGAGACCTATATAATAATTTTTGATATCGATAGTTTTCTATGTCCAAACCATCACAAAAACATCCAAAAGTAACCTTTGGATTATTAAGTAGTTTTCATTCGATGATTAGGAAAACAATAAGAGATGGGAGAATTATAGTATAGAATAATCGATCCTCAGACTTATTGATTCCTTATTTTTGTGTTCAATGTTGCTGTGGATTTCATTTTAACTGTTTAAGTTTTATTTTCTTTATTAAAATCAAAAATCGATCCATAGGCTAGATAATAGAAAATTGGTAATTATTAATAATCACTATCTTTGATAGATTAATTCATACTTGTCAGTACTAGCTACAACTACGCCATTCACTATAACTAACTTAAAAAAAGACAATCAGTTATTGTCTGTCGTTCATTATTGTTTTTATAGGTGATTCTTTCTAAATCATTATGCTTCATGTGGTTTGGTATGTTAGGGCTTGATCTAAGCTATCTAATAGAGTTTTTTTGCTTTCATCACAACTAATGGTACCTAGTTTTGAGTGGATGTTAATTTTTGCATTTGATACTCCATTGAGTGTTTTTCGTACTTTGATAGTTTTAATGGATTTTGAACCATATGTTCCAAAAACTTCTCATCTTAACCTTTGGCCCTATTATAACCTTAAAATTTCCTCTGATTCATGATTGTGCATGTAAATCTTTAGCGGTGGAGAACTGAAATGATATGCAAAGTCATGGAATGTCTTGATCATTAAAGGTGTTTAAGTGTATCTGTAGGTTTATTTTATTTTTAAGCACAACTTGTCAAAGTTTAACCCTAGATTGCTTAGTTTTTAAAGTAAATGGTTGTTGACTGATCATGAGTAAAAACATTAAATTTTTAACTCTTACCATGATTTTAAAAGTTATTCCTCTTTTCTTATGATTGTATAATCTTAGGAAATATTATTAAAGAGAAAGTATTTTGGCTTTTAATTTTGATTTTTAGTTTTACCCGAGGACATTCAAAAGCTAAGTATGGGAGAACTTGATAAGTGCTTGATTGACTATGTATTTACTCTATAGTGTTAAGTGATTAATGTTATGTTGTTCTTAAGATACTTATTTTAGTTTATATTTTGTTTTAGGTATAAGTTGGAGGAACAAGAACAAAAATGAGCTAAAAACATATCGTTGTTGTAATTCTATCAATGTTTGATCTTATTTGCCTTGGTGAAAGCAAAAAGAGATGAGTTAGAGTGAAAACGGGACAAGGAATTCAAGAAATGGAGTCATTACATCTTACACACTTGTGAATATGACATACACGGTCGTTATAGGGATTATATGAGTCACTAGAAGCATGTAAGAGCATAAAGATGAAGGTTAAAACATACTTGCAACCTACATGGCTATGTGGGGACTTACAAGACCATTTAAGTGAGCTATATGGTCTTGTATCTTAGTCGTGTAGCTCACGTGAACATGTTTGCTCACAGTTTTTAGCAAAATTGACATATACGGTCACTTACACACCTTGTGTAGTTGATTGTGTATTGTTAATAATCTTAGCTTTTAAGTATAAAAGGGAAATTAAAAGGAAAATAAGGTATGAAGACATTAGAGACTCAAAAGGAGGATGAGTCCTTTCCCTTTGGAAAGCAATGAAGAGCTAAACTTCATCTTTCTAGTTTAATGGGGGTATAAAGGGTAATGAACATATTTAGGCATTGACTAATCTAGTGATGTTGTTTTAACTCTCTTTTGGAATTTATTATGTTATTATATGATTATTGTTTTTATGTATGAATGATTCAGATATTCTAAACAGATTATTCATATATGAACTCATTACGAGAACCTAGATTGCAATGCATATTCATTATCATCTGATTCACTTTGTTAGGCCTCGTTTCCGGAACCCAACTCTTGACAAAATACCATCATACTTAAGCGTGGTACCTTATAATCTCTTTAACTATCATAGATTTATCTTCTTGCTCTGATACCACTCATGTTGGGCACCGTTTTCGGAACCCAACTCTTAAGAATACCATAATTATCATCAATACACAACCTGCTCTGACATCACTCATGTTGGATCCTGCTTGGCTTCGGAATCCAAGACTTGCTCTAAATCAAAGTAAACATACATATAAAACAGAACTGCGGAATATCATAAGACTCTCAAATCTTTCCTTCATCATACTTTGTAACACATTACTAACAACTAATATTCATCATTCACATTTCCATACCCTCAAAAGAGCTTTACAAAGTTATAATGGCCTCTCAAGCCACAATACAACACTTCATAACCCGAAATCTTAAATTACAAATGTTATAAGAACTACAAATTAGCAAAAGAAACAATTCCTGTAGGCTCTTGATCACTTGATCTTCTAGCTATAACCTGAGGATGGGACAGAGAGGGGGGTGAGCTTATAGCTCGTGGGTAATAGTTTATAACAAATAATAAGCAAAACTCTTGAAATCCTTTTCCTTTTCTGGTCTTAGAAAACATTTCTTTGAAATCCGTAAAGCACATTTTCAAAAGTTCTTTTCTTGTTGTAGTCAAAATCGCAATTTGCAAAACGTATGATTCTTAGGCTTTCAGCCACAAACCCATAGGTTATAAAACATGAATGCATCAACTTGACAATTCATAGATGCAATGGCAATTCACATATACAATGCACAAACAAATGGCTCGAGAGTTCCATAAACGAAATGGATAAATCGAAGTTTATCGTAAACGAAACGAGTCTGATTTTCTCAGGATCTCGTGGCCTCAAGCGGGCAGCCGGGAGAAGGCTAGGGGTCAACGTGCACGTGACTAACGAAA
>JANZLH020000067.1:4652261-4667774 GCA_026770325.2 Erythroxylum fimbriatum
CTGAATTAGTATATTGTTCCCATAAATGTTCTATTAATGCATTCCTTATTTTGATATGCGCATTTTTGTCCTTGACTTGTTTATACCAGGCAAGAAATTGTTGAAATCAGATATTTTCATCTGTTACCCTTTCTATAGTTAGTTTTGGAGCTTCCATTACACTTGTGATTGGTCCATTGAGATCGCATTCATCCTCAATAATCATATTGTGCATAATAATGCATGCAGTCATGTTATCATGCAAAACTTTTTTTTCCAAAAACTTGTCGGTCCTACAATAATCACAAATTGAGACTGTATCATTGCAAAATATTTTTTCCTTACAAAACGTGGCTCATGAATTATTTGTACAATGGTGGACCATTTCGGATAAATCTTATTAGCTAAATAATATCCCATATTATATTCTTTTCTTTGAATAACATAATGAGCAAAAGGAGCGATACCTTGAGCAAGATTAGAAAGTAAATGCAAGGATTCCAACACATTAATGTGTACCTAACATACCAAAATAAGCATGCCATATCCATAGATTATAATTAGTGGTAGCGTCAAGAATAATAGTTAGTGATCCCGAACATCCAACATATTATCTCAACTAAGTAGTCTGACAATCTTTTCACTTCCAATGCATACAGTTGAGACTACCCAACATTCCTGGAAAACCATATTGCTCGCCAATATGAAGAAACCTTAAAATATTGTTAGCATTTGTTGATCTAAGATACCACTCTGCAAAAATCTCAATAATGTCACGATAGAATCTCTTGAATCCTTAAATTATTGTTAGCTCACCAATTTTAACTTACATATCCGTAGCATTCGCAGGTATACCATATCCTAACATTTGAAATGCAATTGGTATTCTTTTGTAGAGTTGATAATCCAAGTCTACCAAGTCTATCTCTTCATTGTTGAAAATAACTATCATGCTCTTTTATAACATCAACAATACAAAGGAAAAAATTTCGAGACATTCGATATTATCATCGAAACATATTATCGTTATATTATGGATTTTCACAGAAATAATATAAAAACAAATTATGATCTGCAACTTCACGATCACGATTGATCACTATATGTCCTGGGATGGAGCCACGATGCCCACCTTGGTTGTTTTGTTGATTGCAAAGAAGTTCAATTGCTAAGTTATTTTTCTATATCAAATTATATATTACTGTTTCATCTTCAACTGTACTATGCATCATCAACTCAAGTTCATCATTACTTAATGATGATGACGATAAAGATGATAACATGTTTTGGAATTCGATATTAGAAGGACCTCCAATATCATAATCCATTATAATAAATTGATGCATGTTTGATTTAGTAAAGGATGGTATTTATAAAAGTTCTTGCTATGGTTGAGATACTAATAAAATCTATCCAATGGTTAATTTTATAATGAAATCCATTCGAAAGTTGAGATTTGGATGAAATCCATCAAATTTATCTAATATGGATAAGGTTGATGATTGATAACGATAACATTACTGATCAGAGCTAACAGTGGCTTAATCTTAGGACTCAATCACCTGATGGTCAATTATTCCAAATATACTGCTGTAATTATGGATAGATTTCTGCTGATTGTATACTGAACGTTAGTACTTGTAAATGTATATAAACTGCGCATTACCTCAATAATAGATATACATACCTTCATTCTATCCAACTCTTATAGTGTCAACAATTTCGAGTGAGCACCGCTAATTCTCTGGTGCTAGCCATCAAGGAATTGCTGTGCCGTAACTGGGAGGTGAAGGTCACGCATGTCTATCGCGAAGCGAACCGTTATGTAGATTGGCTTGCGAATTACAGCTTTCGGTTATCGTTAGGACATCACTGGTTTCAAGATGTAGTCGACGGACTTTGCCCTTTTTTGTTTGCCTACGCCGTGGGCGTCTCCCTCACCCGTGTAACTCATTTGTAGTCTTTCTTTGGGCTTAGGCCCCACTATTTATTAAAAAAAAGGCAGCTAATGTGAGCTTGAGATAGAACTTGTTTAGCTTAGTACTAACCTCTATCATCATATTATCTCCAAATATTTTGTGATTCCTTTCCCTCCAAATGTGATGGATAAGCATTTTAAGTAAGAGATTTGGGTATCGAACCGTATGGCAAAAAATTGGTACAGTAGCCACTCATTTCATACTATTAGTTGATATCGGCTAATCAGTCGGTGCTTATTGGTACCAAAATATAGGTAAAAATTTAGGATTGAAATGTAATTTTTAAAAAATGATGGATTAAAATGTAAATTAAAAAAACTAATGTAATTTTAAAAAATGTTGGACTAAATTGTAAATTAAAAAAAACCCTAACTATTTAACCCACCTGACGTTATCTATTAGATATTAATGTGGACCTTTATAATATTTATATATCACTTATATTACCTAACTAGATAAATTACTGGCGTTAAGGTATATACAAGGAAGTGTGTGATGTTGAAGTCTATAACCAACATAACTCGTGTATATGGTTTATTGTGTTTAGGTAAATTATGAAGATATTAAGAGATTTATTTATGCGCCCTTAATATTTGCACGATTGAACTAAATGATGAAGTATCGAGCCAAGTGAAAGAATGTTAGAATATGACTTAATTTGTTGCCATATTCTGTATATCTTAATAATGTTATTAATACAATTAAAGAGTTTTATTTTTATATTTCTTATTTAATATAGAATAAATATGAATTGTTTATTTGGTCACTTGATGAGTGTACCAGATTAAAATTCATAAATATATAAATTGATCATCTCTTACATAATATTTTCCATATAGTTTTTATAGCTACAAGAGAGTAAAGAGAAAGAAACCAATTTTAGCCAAGAACAGGATGAAGTTTCTTAATCTCTTTCAATAATGACATTTTCCACCTTAGGTACACAATATTATACTCTTATGATTTGTAACAAATGTTTATTCAAGATTCTAAAATTATGAATTCCAATTTTTATTTATGTTATAAAGATCATACCTTCGTACAATCATTTTTGTCAAAGAAACTTGAACTAATAAAGATTGTGAACATATATTCCCTAACAACTAAAAGGTATTCCGCAATAATCTTAGCGTTGCCAAGAAAATATAAAAATGTATTAGAGTATCTATAATGTGTAGGCTAAACAAGTCCAATTACTAAGCCAAGATACTAGATATCCCAGCTTGTTCACTTCTTAACTTGATCTCTACAATCTATTTTAATCACAAATACTGCTTCAACTATTGGTTTCTAAGAATCACAAAGAACCAAAATTCAAACTGTTTAATAAAATTTTTCAAGTTACTTAAAATAGCAACACCAAATTGCCATTTCACATATTTTAAGTCACTACAACAAATTAGATCAAGAAGTTTTAAAACCTCTATCTTTTTGGAATCATTTGTATGAATCACATTCAAACCACTCTAAAGCCTGACGAGCACAATCCATGACTCTTTTCTACCAAACAACTTTGCTAATAGATGAACAATGATGGAGATAAAAGATGAAGTAACAAGTAGTAACAATTCTATAGGTTAGAGAGAGACTCTCCTCCTCTCTAGGAGCAGTGTAGGTATGAATTTCATTTTTCCTTCATCTTGACTAAATTCCATCCTTTGTTCATTATTAATTCTTCTCCTTTTCATTCCCTTCCAAATTTTCGTACCATCTTTGTTGCTCTTTGTTTCACTTTAAGATTTCCTACCATCTTCGTTGCCCTTTTGTTTCATTTTGATCTCTGGTTTTTGGCTCACCAGGGGTATTCCTGTCATTCCTTTTTCTTTCTAACTTTCATGCCAGCTTTCTTATCATTTTTTAACCAACCTTCTCTGTATCATTCTCTACTATGCTGCTTTTTCCCCTTTTTGTGGCCCTTCTCCACAAAAAGCTAGACACAGCCTCCCATAACAGCTCTAATTTTCCACCACTACCATCATACACCCCTACCCCTTCTCAAGAACCGTTTTCCACACCACCGGTAGCTGTATCCATTTAACACCCCAACATATACCCTGGAAGAATTATAACATGTCTAGGGTGTATTAAAAAGTGAACATAATGTATTGAGTGCATCTAAGTATAGTAAGAGACATAATGGTACTTAATGTAAAAGGTAAGGGTAAATGGATAATTTGTTCGCTTCAACATGGATATACATACTTAAACATGAAATATGTATGAGAATTTTTGATATGTTTGCTTGGATTTATGAATCTGATGTGAGGGGAATTGGTAGAAGAAGCATCCCATTTGCTTATGGAATTTTCTTGGTTAAATTGGATGTGTTTTTGTATTGCTCTTGTAGGATAAGACCGATGTTAATTGATTTGAGATGTGTATCTCACTGAATGGATAGGTTCCACTGAACATATTTATGTAATTTGGCCATACCTTAGCCTGTAGACCTCCAAATTGGATAATTTTAATTGGAGATTAAACTAGAGACATAAGTCTAAACCTTTCATGAAGGAACCTAAATATGATTTTGCCTCTAAGAGTTTTGAATTCTATTTTGAAGTTGAGTTCCAGCTATTGTCCATGTTTTCAAATAACATGTAGTTTTTGAGGTATAACTCTAGATATAATTAACCAATTGCATGAAATTTATGCCTTAGAAACTTAAGACATAGGGTAATTAAATAAATTGATGAGATTATTGGATGATATGGGAAGTAAAGGAAGAAGAAGGACCAATATGCAATTTTTCTAAAGTTAACAAATGGACCAATTAGACTAAGAAATGTGTGACCAATAAGATTAAAGCATATGTGTCTAATAGAAATGTAACACATGGTCCAATAAAATTTTAACACATGGTCTAATTGAATTGTAACACATGGTCCAATAGAATTG
Source organism: Erythroxylum fimbriatum (assembly GCA_026770325.2). Taxonomy (NCBI): domain Eukaryota; kingdom Viridiplantae; phylum Streptophyta; class Magnoliopsida; order Malpighiales; family Erythroxylaceae; genus Erythroxylum; species Erythroxylum fimbriatum. Next base: position 4,657,115 of record JANZLH020000067.1, read on the forward strand.
TAACACTTGGTCTAATGGAATTGTAACACGTGGTCCAATGGGATTGTAACACAAGGTCCAATGGGATTATGACATGTGGTCCAATGAGATTGAAACATGTGTCTATGAAAAGAAAATTCATGTAAAGGCATATGGAGAGGGAAGATGGATGAAACTTTGATGGCTTAACTTCATATTTTTCTCCACTCCATTTCACCTTCTTCATCCCATCATTTTTCACTTGGTGATTCAAGCAAAGTCAAAGATGAAAAGAAGGAAAAGCATTAGAGAACTACTTTGCCAATTATAAGATTTGAGATTTCACTTAGTAGATTTCTATATTTGTGTGTGATTGAATGGATATAAAGATTCATTTAGATGTGTAATTGTTGCTGGGATGTTGCTTTGGTGTTATTTTGGTGTTACTTTGTATAAACTTGGTTGTACATGATAAGCGAGTAATGTGTAGTGGAATTCTATCTAGGGTTTGTTTAAGTCATAACTCAACCTACAGACTTCCAAATTGTGTGATTTTAGTTGCATATGAAACCTAAGACATAGATATTTATAGAAGGAACTCTAACTTAATTATAGCTTTATGACCTTGGAAATTGAGATCGGAAAAGGTGACCTAATGTTGCCCTGTTTTGGAACAACTTGTGATAATTTGCCTATATCTCATGATTTATAAGTTTAAATGGTCTGATTGTTAGTGTTATAGAAATTATAGACATAGGGGAAAAAATGTCTAGAAGATCTCAAAAATCATATCTGACTTTTTCTATTGGCATATTAAGGACCAAGTAGTGGTATCAATGGAGAGAGTGTCTTTCAAGACCGTGGCATTATTTTTGTTTCTGATTTTTACCAAATCTTATTCAAACCTTTTTGAATGTCTATGAAACCTTTCAAACACCTAAAAATAAATGAAATAGGACTTACCATGTGTGAATTGGTTGATTGAATATTGGAATTTAAGATTGAGCATAATGCATTCCAAAGAAAACTTATTTTTACATAAATGATTGGTATGCATATTTATTGCTCATATATGTATAGTATGATTATGAAAGTGTGATTTTGACACCCTCCTAATGGTGGTAAGTTATGACTTGCATGTATGAACACAAATATAGATTTTTTGACTTGAAATGTATATCATATGACTTGTGAATATATGAATTGTGAAATTGGAAAATGGTTAAAGGAAATGTTACAGTGTCTGCTCTATTATCTTAGTGGTGGATAGATGGGTATGCCAATAGGGTTACAATGCAGCTGCTACAGTTTGACACCACCGGTATTCACAGTTCGATACCTTCTGGTATCCACAGTTTGATATTTTTGGATATCTACAGCATCTATTATCCATACCCACAGAAAATGTACACGCTTAACACAGAAAGGAAACATAACAGTTATAAATAAGAAATACAGCATGATAACATTAATAATTGGTATTGATGAGCATTTATATTGGTTGTAATGATGAATTTTAATGATGTGCAATTATATAGACAATTTGTATCATATCAATATTTGGCTTATAAATGTTCATTTCGGTATATGAATAATATGTTGAAGCATATTTGCAATATGTACTTTGCTTAAGTATTCCATCATTGTTCACATGAGCGTTGAATCTCAATGTTTGGTTTATAAGTGTAAAGTTATGGTATATGAGTTTTGATATTTCTGAATATGTGTGCTTAGTGGATGACCGCTAAGAGTGGTCATCCAAACTAAGTGTTTTCCCCACTATGCTTTCAATCTTAGCACAAGGGTTAATCCGTGTAGGTGCAAGTCACAGGAGTAAGGTACATGGAACATCTGCAGGAACCAAGGCTAGCATATAGAATAAAATGCACTTTTGGAATGTGTTTTTAGTTAAAAATGATTGCACATGTAAAGAAGATAGGAAATTGTACGTTTTATTTTGGATTACCATGTAAATGTAAAGATGTATTACTACTGTTAAATGATAATGTTAAGCATTAGGGAGTTTTGTAATATGTATATGTATAGCATTGAATAGAATTGTATACCTTGAATGCGTGTGTAGGAATTTCGTTGCTATGTGGGTGAATGGTTGTAGGTTCCGTATAGGGAGTGTTACATTTTGTGGTATCAGAACACGGTTTAGGTGATTTTGACCAATAAGAGTGTAGTAATGTGTGATACGGTTTGGTTTTAATGTTGGCCTAATGTAGATGTCCCTGTTTTCTTATAAAAAGTATAAATGGAAAGATTTTGTGAAGTTAATGTGGAGTCAACTGATAGTGTGATGGAGAGAGACCAAATAATTTCGGGTCATCGTGAGCCTCCAAAGAGTGTGTGATAGAATGTTATCAGTAGATCGACTAGCCTGTGATATATATATGACTACTCCAGTAGGCCATTGTGTATGTGTGAATAGAGTGTATAGAGATTGCCTTATTATGGTCCATAGGATACAATTTCTTGCTGATTTGATAGAGTTATCCTTCTATGAATTTGAATTGATATTTGACATGAATTGGTTGTCCAAACACCAAGCTATAGTTGATTGTGGGTTGAAGACAGTTATGCTCAAAAGGTCGGATGGTTTAGAAACAGTGGTGCATGGTATTATGTCTAATCATTTGACTAATGTAATATCGACCATCCTAGCAAGACGATTGCTTAGAAAAGGTTTTGAGTTGTATTTGGATTTAGTACTTGATTCGAAAAGGGAGAAGGTGAACTTATGAGACATACCGGTAGTAAATGAGTTTCCTAACATGTTCTTAGAAGAGTTATCGGGTTTGCCACCCAAGAGGGAGGTAGAACTATCTATTGAGATTGCATCTGGTATTGCTTTGATTTTAAGGGCACCTTATAGAATGGCTCTTATAGAGATAAAAGGGTTGAAGATTTAGTTACAGGAGTTTTTGAACAAGGATTTTATCCGGCCCAGTGTGTCACTATAGGGATACAAGTAATAATTTTGAGGACGAAATTATTTTTAAGGGGGAGAGAAATGTAACACCCCGACATATACCCTGGAAGTGTTATAGGATGTCTAGGGCATATTAAGAAGTGAACATAATGAATTGAGTGCATCTAAGTATAGTAAGAGACATAATGATACTTAATGTAAAAGACAAGGGTAAATGGATAATTTGTTCGCTTCGACATGGACATACATACTTAGACGTGAAATATGTATGGAAATTTTTGATATGTTTGCTTGGATTTATGAATGTGATGTGAGGAGAATTGGTAGAAGAAGCATCCCATTTGCTTATGGATTTTTTTTGCTTAAATTGGATGTGTTTTTATGTTGCTCTTGCATGATAAGACCGTGGTTAGTTGATTTAGGATGTGTAACTCGCTGAATGGATAGGTTCCATTGAACATATTTATGTAATTTGGCCATATCTTGGCCTATAGACCTCCAAATTGGATAATTTTAATTGAAGATTAAACTAGAGACATAGGTCTAAAACTTTCATGAAGGAACCGAAATCTGATTATGCCTCTAAGAGTTTTGGATTCTATTTTAAATTTAAGTTCTAGCTATTGTCCTTGTTTCAAATAGCTTATAGTTTTTGGGGTATAACTCCAGATATAATTAACCAATTGTATGAAATTTATACCATTATAAACTTAAGACATAAGGTAATGAAATCAATTGATAAGATTATTAGCTGATGTGGGAAGTAAAGGAAGAAGAAGGACTAATATGCAATTTTTCTAAAGTTAAAATATGGACCAATTGGATTAAGACATATATGACGAATATGAGTAAAGCATATGTGACTAATAAGATTAAAGCATGTGTTTCCAATAGAAATGTAACACATGGTCCAATAGAATTTTAACATATGGTCTAATATAATTGTAACACACAGTCCAATATAATTTTAACACTTGGTCCAATAGAATTGTAACACGAGAAATGTGTATGGGAATTTTTTATATGTTTGTTTGGATTTATGAATGTGATGTGAGGGGAATTGGTAGAAGAAGTATCCCATTTGCTTATAGAATTTTTTTTGTTAAATTGGATGTGTTTTTGTGTTGCTCTTGAATGATAAGACCAAAGTTAGTTGATTTGGAATGGGTATCTCGCTGAATGGATAGGTTCCACTGAACATATATATGCAATTTGGCCATATCTTGGCCTGTAGACCTCCAAATTGGATAATTTTAATTGAAGATTAAACTAGAGACATAGGTCTAAAACTTTCATGGAGGAACTGAAATCCGATTATGCCTCTCAGAGTTTTGAATTCTATTTTGAAGTTAAGTTTTAGCTATTGTCCTTGTTTCAAATAGCCTATAGTTTTTGGGGTATAAATCCAGATATAATTAACCAATTGTATGAAATTTATACCATTAGAAACTCAAGACATAGGGTAATGAAATAAATTGATAAGATTATTGGATAATGTGGAAACTAAAGGAAGAAGAAGGACCAATATGCAATTTTTCTAAAGTTAAAATATGGACCAATTGGATTAAGACATGTGTGACGAATAATGTTAAAGCATATGTGACTAATAAGATTAACGCATGTGTGTCCAATAGAAATGTAACACATGGTCCAATATAATTGTAACACACGGTCTAATATAATTTTAACACACGGTCCAATATAATTTTAACACTTGGTCCAATAGAATTGTAACACGTGAAATATGTATGGGAATTTTTGATATGTTTGTTTGGATTTATGAATATGATGTGAGGGGAATTGGTACAAGAAGTATCCCATTTGCTTATGGAATTTTTTTCTGTTAAATTAGATGTGTTTTTGTGTTGCTCTTAAATGATAAGACCAAAATTAGTTGATTTGAAATGGGTACCTCGTTGAATGGATAGGTTCCACTGAACATATTTATCTAATTTGGCCACATCTTGGCTTGTAAACCTCAAAATTGGATAATTTTAATTGGAAATTAAACTAGAGACATAGAAAAGAACCGAAATCTGATTTTGCCTCTAAGAGTTTTGAATTATGTTTTTAAGTTCAGCTCCAGCTACTGTCCTTGTTTTCAAACAACCTGTAGCTTTTAGCGTATAAGTCCTGATATAATTAACCAAATTTCATGAAATTTATGCCATTAGAAAAGTAAGACATAGGGTAATGAAATAAATTGATAATATTATTGGCTGATGTAGGAAGTAAAGAAAGAAGAAGGACCAATATGCAATTTTTCTAAAGTTAACATATGGATCAATTAAATTAAGGCATGTGTGACCAATAAGATTAAAGCATGTGTGTCTAATGGAAATGTAACATATGGTCCAATAGTTTTTCAAAAAATGGTTCAATAGAATTGAATACATGGTCCAATATAATTTTAACAATTTGTCCAATAGAATTGTAACACGTTATCTAAAGAGATTGTAACACGTGGTACAATAGGATTGTAACGTATGGTCCAATAGGATTGAAACATATGTCTAAGACTAGAACATTCATGAAAAGACATATGGAGAGGGAAGATGGACGAAACTTTGATGGCTTAACTTCATATTTTTCTCCCCTCCATTTCACCTTCTTCATCCCATCTTTTTTGACTTGGTGATGCAAGCAAAGTGAAAGAGGAAGAGAAGGAAAAGCATTAGAGAACTACTTTTCCAATTTTAAGGTTTGGGATGTCACTTAGTTAATTTCTGTGTTTGTGTATGATTGAATGGATATAAAGATTCAATTGGATGTGGAATTGTTTCTGGGATGTTGTTTTGGTGTTATTTTGGTGTTATTTTGTATGAACTTGGTTGTATATGACAAGAGAGTATTGTGTAGTGAAATTGACTTGTTTGAGTCAATCAAATTGTTTAAGTCATAACTCAGCCTACAGACTTACAAATTGTGTGATTTTAGTTGTATATGAAACCTAAGACATAGAGATAAATATCTCTAGAAGGGACTCTGACTTAATTCTGGCTCTATGACCTCAAAAATTGAGATCGGAAAGGTGACCTGATGATGCCCCTGTTTTGGAACAACTTGTGATATTTTGCCTATATCTCATGATTTAGAAGTCTAAATGGTCTTATTGTTAGTGATATAGAAATTATAGACATAGGCTAAAAGATGTTTAGAAGACCTAGAAGCCCAGTTCTGACCTTTTTCTATATGCATATTGAGGAACAAGTAGTGGTATGAATGGAGAAAGTGTCTGTCATGACTTTGAGATTGTTTTTGTTTACGATTTTTACCGAACCTTTTTGAATGTCTATGAAACCTTTCAAATACCTAAAAATAAATGAAATAATATTTACTATGTGTAAATTGGGTGACTGAACATTGAAATTTAAGAATGCATTCCAAAGAAAACTTACTTGTACATAAATGATTGGTATGCATATTTATTGCTCATATATGTATAGTATGATTATAAAAGTGTGATCTTGACACCCTTCTAATGGTGGTAAGTTATGAATTGCAAGTATGAAAACATATATAGATTTTATGACTTAAAATGTATATCATATGACTTGTCAATATAGGAATTGTGAAATTGGAAAATGGTTAAAGGAAATGTTATAGTGTCTGCTCTATTATCTTAGTGGTGGATAGATGGGTATGCCTATGGGGTTACAGTGCAGCTGCCGCAGTTTGACACCACTAGTGTCCATAATTTGATGCCTTTGGGTATCCATAGTTTGATACCTTCAGGTATCCACAGTTCGATACCTTCGGGTATCCACAGTTTGATATCTTCGGATATACATAGCACCCATTATCCACACCTACAGAAAATGTGCAGGATTAACACAGAAAGAAAATTAACAATAATAAATAAAAAATACAACATGACAACATTAATAATTTGTATTGATGAGCATTTGTATTGGTTGTAATGATGAATTGTAATGATATGCAATTATATAGATAATTTGTATCATATCAATATTTGGCTTATAAATGTGAATTTTTTATATATGGATAATATATTGAAGCATATTTGCATTATGTACTTTGTTTAAGTATGCCATTATTGTTTGCATCAGCATTGAATATCAATGTTTGGTTTATAAGTGTGAATTTATGGTATATGAGTTGTGATATTTTTAAATATGTGTGCTTGGTGGATGACTGCTAAGAGTGGTCATCCAAACTAAGTATTTTCCCCACTAAGCTTTCAAACTTCGCACGAGTGTTAATCCATATGGGTCCAAGTCATAGGAGTGAGGTACAAGGAATATCTATAGGAAGCAAGGCTAATAGATAGATGAAAAAGTACTTTTGGAATGTTTTTTAGTTGCAAATGATTGCACATGTAATGAAGAGAGGAAATTGCACGTTTTCTTTTGGATTACTATGTAAATGTAAAGATGTATTACTACTGTTAAATGATAATGTTAAGTATTGGAGAGTTTTATAATATGTATATTTATAGAACTGAATAGAATTGTATATCTTGAATGCATGTATAGGAATTTCGTTGCTATGTGTGTGAATGGTTGTAAGTTCCACATAGGGGGTGTTACAATCCACTTCTTAGAAGACGTGGAAACAGGTGGTTGGTGACCCCTTCACCTCTAACTTATTTTTCAAACCATCAATCCAAATAGAGGGGAATCTTATTGTTTGCCTTAACCTTGCAACCCTACAAGAAGGTGCAAATAGTTTGAAGTCCACAATCATGGGGTTCTTTCTTGACCAATAGCTAACCTTTCCATTAATATCCTGATGGGCCAACAAGCTCAGGAAAAATAGGGGGCTTACTGATGTTTTACTCTCTAAAGATAGCCTCATACTATTCACTTTCTCCTCCACTTCTATATCTCATAAAATCCTTGAAGAAGGTCCATGACATCTAGGGACTCAATCAAATTTTTTTAACAAATATGGCAGCTAAGTTTAAAGCTTGAAACCATCAAAATCCAAAGCCTTCTTATTTAGATAAATTTCCATAATTTTCCCTTTAAGTACTGTCTACTCAGGGTCTTAGATAAATACCTAGTTATATTGGGAAGCCCTTATGTATGAATGAGAATACAACTACAAAAAAGAGAATAGACTATGCTCGAACTTGTGTTAGCTTTGAAGTATCCAAAGACCTCCCAAATGAGATCCCAATCATATGTCTAGGAGCTAATAGCAAGTTATGGGAGGATAGCATTGCCATTGTATACCATTGGAAGCCCCCCCCCCCACCCTCAAAACTTAGAATAAAATCTAAAAAGAAACGGGGAAATTATTCAAGTCTAGAAATTATCAGGAGTTGATGGGTCTTGAAGAAGAACACCAACTTAAGGAAAATCATGTTTTTACAATTTTAGATTTGCTATCAATGAACTTAAGTAGAGGGAGTTTTTGAATTAAACCAACCTTCATATATTATTATAGCGGAAGCCCCCAAGTAATCAGATGAAGCTGCCCATTCTGAAGAGCAGTCCTTGATCAACATAGAATATGGTTCCATGCTAGACTCTTCTAATGCAGCTGGAGGGAACTACAACTAGTTAATACACCAACCTCTGTGAACAATACTACTCTTCTCAATATTAACCAAGTAGAGACTCCTAATTTCAAACTTGTTTCACACAGGGGTGCATTTACTCAAACAGTAGAATTTAGTAATAATGAAGTACCACCTATTACTCCTTTTGTTACTCAAAAGTTGTCAGTAGTAGATGAACCACTAAGTTCTCTACAGAGAGCGAAGGGAGATGAAACCATTGCAAATTTCCAGACTATGGTAAGAAGAAAATCACAAAGGGGCAAGCGAAAAGACCCTAAAAAAATTTCTATTTAATATGATTATATTAGCTTGGAATGTTAGAGGAATAAATTGCCTTTCTAAGCTTTTAGCTTTAAGGGATTTGGTTTTGAGAGAGAAACCTCTCATAGTTGGCTTGCTTGAAACAAAAATTAGGTTGACGAACCTTGATAAGTTAATCATTTTGGGATCACAATGGAAGCTACTTACTAACCATAGTTATTATGCCTATAGACAAATCATTGTCTGTTACAAATATGATGAAATAAAGATGGATTTACTAGAAGCAAATGATCAGGCTATACATCTTCACATCTTATTCTTGCAAGGAAACATTGATACGAATTTCTCTTTTGTTTATGCTAGCAACTTTGGATTCCAAAGAAGAGTTTTATGGAATAATTTTTGACAAATCAGTGGCATTGTCAACAAACCATGGCTAATCTGCAGGGATTTCAGCTCTACTCTTTACGCATCCGAAGCTCAGGGCAACACCAATCTAAAAAATTTCTCCACATTATCTCCAGGACTGTGTGGAACATCTTAATGTGACAGATCTCAAATACCTGGGGCACTCCTTCACTTGGTCATCCATTTTGTTTAGCAACTTTATTGTAAAAGATTCAAGTTTTGTAGTGACTTGTAGAAAGGGGGTAGATTACTTGGTAGTCAAAACCAAGTATTTTTGTTACATCCAAAAACTAAAATTCATAAAAAATGAACTCAAAATGTTGAACTCTTCAAAAAGACCTACCACTTTTGTTGTAAACTCCACCAGATTGGAACTAGTAAAGCTACGGTCCACACTTGCTTGTAGACCAGATGATCATCAACTTATTGATAAAGAGAAGATATCACTCTCCAATTAGACAATTGAATCATGATTTAAGAATGGGCATAAAGTGTGAATACAAAGCATATACCCGGGATTGTCATTGAGCATGCATTATACATTACACATATACATGTGTGAAAATGGAATGGATATGTGATTGTGCTTTTATTAATGTGTGTGCAAATTGTGTTTTGCATATGGTTGATACAGGATAGAACGTCCACAGCTAGACGTTTCCGGATCATGAAAGCAAATTCTAATCTGGAGCGTACTGTGAGTAGACCTAGATGGTCTTATTTCGATGGTTTATTTGGTTATGATATAAATTGCATGATTATTGAATAGTTATGTTGATTGTGATTGAATATGGATTTCGAACAGGAGGTCCGATGATTGTATATTGAAAATTATGATATCGAAGTGCTACTTGATTGTGAATTGGTCAAACTAAGTGTATTGAAGTGATTATTAAGTGTTTTCTGCATTTGCATGCAAATAAAAATGTGAATTCTCAACTATATGTTGAATGCCGGACTATGGTCCGATGATCAGTGATTATGATTGAATAAGTGCATGTAAATGTGAGTGATGCGTTTCATTTCATGAATGCATGAAACATAACGAAAGTTGTGACTAGAGTAGCCACCGATCAGAGCTTAAAGCTCAACGAGTGGAAATGAGCTACGCGCTCAGATAGTGATTCAGAGTCTCAGGCTCAACGTTCATTGAGCCCTATATGGGACAGTTATCAATGAGCCCGATATCCAATAGATACGGGACAGTTTAGGCACTCGGTCACAAAAAAAAAAGGGTCTCATGTACATATGCATGGTATGATTGATTTAATTGTATTGAATGGGAACGTGACTTTGTATTGAATGGGAATGTGACTTTGCATTGAATGGGAATGTGACTTTGTATTAAATGGGAATGTGACATTGTACTTAATGGGAATGTGACACTATATTAAATGTGAATGTGAAATTGTATTGAATGTGAATGTGAAATTGTATTGAATGTGATTGTGAAGTGTATTAATGAATTTGAAATGTGACATTATGGAAATGAAATTATGTGCTATGTGACTGGGTGAACCATCAATGATGGTCACTCACTGAGTTCGCAAAACTCACCCAAAATTTGC
>JANZLH020000067.1:4693740-4705257 GCA_026770325.2 Erythroxylum fimbriatum
TTAAATTCGTTATTATTGTTAATTTTGTTCTTAATAACAATAAGGATAAAAATATATGTTTACTTTTGTTATATAAAACCATTTGAGAATACTTTTGTTATATAAAGCCATTTATGAGAATTTTGTAAGGAATTACAGCTTTATATCTTTTGTAGAAAGCCTAGATTTTGTAGAAAGCGCAATACAGAAGAAAGCACAAGGCAAAGGTAGAGGAAGTTGGTATATAGATGCCGATGATGCTTCACATGGTTAGGATATAAATAAGGATATAATGATAATTTAAGTTATCTTGTCTCTCATTTCTTCTCCTTTCCTACAAAGTATTTGGACCAAATTTCTCCTCCATTCTCTTACTTTCCTTCTATTTATTTTTGTCCAAACAATGGAAAGCAAGATAACTACACTTCTCTTCCTTTCTTTTCGTTTGCTTTCCTTCAATCCAAACAAAAGCTAAAGGAAAACTTTTATGAAGTTTAACAAGCAGGGACAGTAAGAAGGGAAAAACAAGAAAGCAAGAAAATTGCGAACCTAAATGAACAAATTTTCAGGTGAGTTATTTTCTTTCAAAAAATATTAAACTGGGATTAGCGTTTCCAATGTAATATGTGCACCATTGTCAACAAAGAAACGTGCGTAATAGCTCCCAAACTACAACGAGCTGGTTCTCATCTGCCTTTAAAAAGCCACTATCAATGGCATTGGTACGGAAAGAGCACCCCAGAGCTGACTAATTGAGTCACGCGTTCATCATCCAACATTAATCACCTTGCAGGCAGTAAAGCTGACGGATATTCCCTGAAGCTGTGTTCCAAACACAAAATGTGCTGACACCAATTAGTAAACTCATAGATATACAGTTGTTAAGGCAAATTCATGAATCTCAAGATGCCTAAGGGTAGACTGTAGATTCGAAAAACTTTGCAATAATGCATGGTTTCTGTAACCTTGGTTGCTTCAACAACTATTTAGGTTAACATCATCAGGCCAGGGTTTATGATTTAGCCTCACAATAAGTCTTAAAATTTGATACATATTGATTAAAAAGAGACCACAAAATGCTTAGATTAAATCTCGCTGTAACGAATGAGCATGAGATGAATGCTACAAGCATCTCAGGAATGTATTATGTACTCGATTGATTCCTAACAAATTAATCAGTTCAAGGGCTGACATCCCACCCGCAAAAACAAGTTGCTTTTCCATCAAAGTTTCCCAATAACAGTGTCAATTTCTTCCAAAACTGACATACCGCTATATATAGTATAATCTATAATTATCATGTTTCTGACAGAGGTAAGCTTTCTACATGAAGGCCAATGTCAATTCAACACATCATACTGGACTTAGAGTACAAATGTTTCAGCACTTTTGTTCTCTGGAAAACCTAGACAAATGAAATACGCACCTTTTCTAACAAATATACCTAAGAAACTCCATGACTATTTGAAAACAACTAATTTTTTTGCGTTCCCTATTCAGGACATACTCATAAAGGAAATAATAGTAGGTCTTCAACTTGCTCCAACAATTCAAAATAAGTTCTTACGAGGGGAGATGCTTAAAGCAGGTTGAAAATTTGAAGCACAAATATAGCATTACTATGGAGCTGCTCCTCAAGAATAGCTGCAAAATCAGCAAATGAAACGGAAATACAAAAGAAATTTACTTACTTTGATATATTCTACTGCACGTACAGAAGGTTAAGCAGGATTTGAGGGATTATTTTTGTTTCTAATGGTCAAGCTGATTAAATATAATTTAGGTATTAAAAGCTCAATTAAGAATGTGTACTCTCAACAAAAACATTTCATTTCTAGCATATTACAGCGAAAATAATGAATAGCCAGGGCTTGACATTAAAATTACCATATAACCAGTCCTTGAATAAAAGATGAAGCGCACATGACAACTCCCGCTTCCTATTTTCCTCAAGAGGTGCTTCCCTCAATAACTGCTTCACCTCCCCCAAATTCTTTTGCTGAAACATTGCAAACGATTCACCAATTCAAATGTCAGACCAATGTACATTTTATTATTACATACAGCAATTCTTAGAAACAAATCTACAGCTCTTGTTATAATCAGCACCAGTTCACATACATTTCTCTGCTGGGATGCCATGTATATGTCTGGCAATGGAAATGGGTTATCCTTTGTAGATCCACAGGCTTCACCTCCAAACCAGCTAGGAATCTATGTAACAGGAGAAAACAAATACAACCAAATCTTAGTTGATCCCTAAATCATTACGAGGGAAGTTCTAGAAACATTAAGACTACATTAACCCCCTACCCCAAAAATTCAACCCACTAAAAATAAGGGTAAAATGATAAAAGAGAATAAATACTGATATTGATATGGACAGACAAAAGCTCGGCACTAAGAATAAATCGAAATGATCCAATACCAAGATTCAGATTGCAAGAGTGCAAGATAGAATCAAATGGACAAAACAAGCAAAGTTAATCAAATCAAAAGAAATATTCAGCTTCCATTAACAGATGTTGGAAAGCATTTTCTCTATGAGCAAAAATTAATCTGCATAGCATACCAAGAAATTAGTGAATTGCTCAGGTTCCAGGCACGTTGCGGTCTCTGATTGAACTTCGGATGTGCCTGCAGGATGAGACAATGAATCATGTGGATCAACCACCCCCAATGTCACGGGTTCATTCCACCTGTTGATAGTTGCTTCAATGCCAGCTTCTGCCATGTGTTCCTCCAGTTCTGAGTAATAAGTATTGTATGGTGCCACCTGATTTGAAATGTCAAATATTACCAAACATAGAGTCAATCACTATGGTGGCTTAGTGCAAACCTTCAAAATGTAAAGATACAACTGCTTTGACTAAACTTGTGGAGGCAAATCTTCAGATAGACATGAACTTTTGAAAAATTATGGGCATATTATTGGATCAGATAGCCGAAAGAGAATCAACCTAACTTGTTATTGACTAAAAATAAAAAGCTTCTGCAACTAAATTTGACAACAATCTAAAACATCATATGCCACCCAAAAGCAGAACTTCGGGTTTTTACCTTGAATCCCCGGACAAAAGGTGTAAAGTCTATCCCGTTAGGGCAGCTAAGAATCTCCAAAAAGAAGTTCAGGGATCTTTTTGTTTGAAATAAGATTAGTAAAAACATGCATCCCAGAACAATTTCCCTCAAACTTCATTTTATAGCTATGGAGCAGTACAAACATAATGGAAACCAACGCACTACAGCACATTACATATCACATGAAATGGGGACAAAATAACCTGCAACTTATGGTTATCACCAACAATTAGTGGTTGCTGGTTTACTCCAAGAAAGAACACACATTCACGACAATTGGCGATACAGACTCGTTTTGCTGCTGCAATAACATGAACTCGCTCACAATGTTCAATTTTTACAGCCTGTAAAGACATCAGCAAAATCTAAGGCATGCATATATGTTTCATATTTATCCAGAAATCAGATGACACATTTATAAAACCAAGGCATAAGTTATCAAGAAAAATAATTGCTAACACTGCAAATGCTTGTGTATTGTGTTTCTATGTAGTGAAAATGTATTAGTAGTTATCAATATATGTATGTATAGTTAAAAATGATTCCTATTGCTGGATTTTCTCATACTTGGTTTACATGCCCCAATAATCTCATACAACACTGTTAATGGTCATGATAATACTCTTCATTTGCTGTTGGTTTCTCGTCATGCCTCATGTTATTCTTTTAGATCACAGATTCTTGAAATCTCTGTTATGCTGCTGGTAGATCTGTTTTGGCTTCATGTATTAGCTGACTAGTCCAATTTTAGTGCTCCTTAAGAAGGAAAATCCACACTATCAAATGCAAATTGCAGTTCATGTATTTGCAACAGAAGTCATTTCACATATTCAAAGAGCAAAAATAATCTTCTTCAATCAGATCTTCGAAATTCCTTTCAAATTTATGATGTTAAAAAATGTTAGGATGTGATCAACAACATAAATATGAACTGGATAATGTACAGGATCAAGAACGCAATACACTAACATTTTCCTGATTCCATGACTTTTCATCACAAATTAATTACCAGAACTCATTTTTTATAGATGTGTATTATGGAGTCTTTCATCATATTGAAGCTTGATCAGCTACAGCAAACACAAGAATTTTTCTTGTGATCCACTTTTAAGAGTTCAAGATAAACATGCTAATGCATGCTCAACATCATCTAAATACATAATAGGGGATCAGGCGACAAAGTTCATTTAAAACATATGATAATGAGTAAATGCTAAAAAATTAAAACAAAACATAATTTCAGAATTACCTTGCCAACAGCTCCAAGGACTATAGTAGCATCAGAGCATCCATAGACAGTTGCATATCTCAAAGGTTCTAAGATGTAGATTACAGAATCATGACAGTTGAGAACCTGGAATTGTACGAAAGTGTGCACATAGCATAAAAGGCAAAGCAAGCATAAAAGTTCACTTGATGGGGAAGACATTATCATACAACCCAAACAAAATGCCAGACTTGTTCAAATTAACACAAGAGTCACAAAAAGTCTTGTATATCTCAGTCGGAAGCATTTATTTGGCAGTATTAGGCGCTGGAATGTTAATAGCAGTAATTGCTCTACTGCTACTCCTTTACTATGGCAGCACTGTAGCAGCAATACTTGCAGTCTTCAACTGCAGAAGCCTTGTTTATCAGTGGTAAAGTTAAAGAACTCTTTGTTTAGCTTATGTCTTATGTATCAGGAGGTTTCCCTAGTCCATAATGTTTAAATGCTGGAGCTCAAAAAAAAAAAAAAAAAAAAGAACCATTAAGAATCAGAATTCAAGGTATTATAAACTTCAAGTTTTTGTTAATGACAATATGTGTTTACTTTACAATATAAAGTTCGTTTTCTTAATTTTTATTCCAAAAAATATATATAAAGTTCATTTTTCTGCCACAACAAAACAATATGTTTTTCACACAAGTTATTGTCAAGCAATTTAAAGTTGCAAAATTACTACTCACTGAATATATAACCACAAGAAAACATTATATTCACATAACAACAGACCTTTACATAGGAACCTCTAAGCTCCGATGCATGCTTCACAAACGATGTTTTCGAGATCCCCTCTATAAAACTGGAACCTCGAGGAGTTGATGAGGCCTTGAGCGAACTTGCACAGGTCTCAGTCATGGCAACATCCTGATCAGATGTACTTGGTGGGCCATTTTCTTTTGCGGAAATTCTTTCAGTAGCATGTTCCAAAGCAGAGGTTATATTCTGTGAAATCCAGTCATGGACTTGTGCAGAAGTTACAGGAACGGCAGGCATATCAGGATCAGAATTGGCAAAAAAGGGAGCATATTGACTTAAAGGAACACTTTCAGATCCCTTATCACCAAATTGAATTAGAAACCCAAGGTGCTCAAATCCTTCAACTGTCAAGACCTAAAACAATATTGTTTAAGCTAGAAATTTAAGCAAAGCTGGGGAAATACAAATGAGTTGGAGATGTTGAAGGAAAAAAAATCTGTTATGAAAAATCACACAGAAGTTCCTCTAAACAACGTCCCCTTTAAAAGTAAAAATACTTTTCATGCAGACTTTATTCAAGTGATAATTGGACAAGTCTAAAGAAATTGAAAACAAACAAAATTAGTAACTATATACAAGTCAACCAAACAGGGCACATAAAAGTTTAATGTTTAAGTTCATGCTTAAACTTAGCAGAGGACCTCAATATTTCATTAAAACACAATTGACCTAAATTGCAGAGATTTCAACTGGGAAGTCACAATGTGTCAGCAGGTTAACAACAACTGATGCTATACTTTTCAACTTGCACTGATTTGCACAAAAGTTTAAATGAGAATGAATATTTCTGTTTAAGCAAACAAGTAAAAATATTAGTATTTAAGATATTTTCACAAAAGTAAAAGAAAAAAAAACCTATTCCATCTACAGATTACTGAGGTCCCATGTAAATTGGTACAACCTTGTTTGGAAAAACGGCTTTATTTTTTAGTTTACATAAAACCCTAATGTATGGGTTTGACAGACACTAAACCAAACTTTCCTTTTTCAACATCTCTATCGAAAAGGAAAGCATCTACCAATAAATCT
Source organism: Erythroxylum fimbriatum (assembly GCA_026770325.2). NCBI lineage: Eukaryota > Viridiplantae > Streptophyta > Magnoliopsida > Malpighiales > Erythroxylaceae > Erythroxylum > Erythroxylum fimbriatum. The sequence goes on from JANZLH020000067.1 coordinate 4,699,853, forward strand.
TGAGACAAACCCAGGTACACGAAAAAGGTTAGGCATATCATGATGATAATGGAAATACTACTCACAGACAACCAAAAACCTAAACGGCTTATTGTTTTCATCATATGGCTCAAAGTTTGAGCAAAGAGTCATACGATGTGCCCCAAGCCAGTTATTGTATATCAGTTCTTTTGGTAAAACATGGAATTGTTTTTTCATATCTTACAATATCAAACAAACTAGCCAATAGAAAAAAGTTACAAGGTTCTCCTCAGACAAGCTAATTAAGAAAATACAACAAAATATTGGCAACAAGATGGAAGTACATTCAACACAGGTAATTCCCTCATTTTTACTCCTCAGAAAGTTCTTTGGCATGCTAGTCCTCTCAGAATAATTCAAAAGAAATAAAATAAAGAAAAGTAAGAAATTAGGACAAAAGTGCACTCCTTGAATTCACCAACATTATCCTTTTCTTCAGATTCTCATACAGTCATATATTAGTTTTCTAACAAATAACTGCAAGGAATGAGAATAAGAGGACAAGACCAAGGTAATTCTACAAACCAGGGACTCTTCTCCTTCTCCTTCCACTGGCTCTGCCAAAAGTGACAAAATATTAGCAATGTGTTTTTGTAGATAGGACAACTGATGAGCCTCTTCATCAGCATGTGATGGCATAAACCGGCGACTATTGCTTCGTACAAGCTGCAGCATGATGAGAGTGAGAAAAACAGGAAACAGAATTTTTAGAAATACCTGTGCAACAATTTAAACATCCATGCAACATATGCTAAGCCTAAGCAAGGGAAACGGGGTAAAGAAAACTGATGCAACAAATTCATTGGCAGCCAAGTGTAGAATAAATTTCAGCACACCTAAACTAAATAGGGAACAGGGAAGACAACCTATATGTCAATATAGCCAGCACAAAGTTCATTACAATGCTATTTAAAAGTTCCATGCAAAAGAAGAAAATTTTTCATTGAAGCTAATGTTTGCAAAGACAAAATCAATGTACAAAAGGAGTTTGAAATTTTCAGAAGGCAGGTCCCATAAGTTATAGTTCCAGCAGCAAAAAGTGGTTCAATCTGAGGAAAGAAAAGAACAATTATCAAATACAACATTTATTGCCTATATGCAACTTAACATATCCAAACTAAGTTCCCAACCACTTAAAGACAACGGAACTCGCTGCAAAACTAATTATACTTAATTTCTCAAATTCACACCTCTCACCTTGCTCTGGAAAAGAGCCTAATTTAAACTTAACTGCATTTCTGAACAAACCACATTCAATACCCCGGAAACAACGAACTAGCTTTTTTCCACTTAATAGCGCATACAATATTCTACCACATTTTACACATCAACACAAGAAATTTCAGACATTCAACAATACCAGGAGCATAAATTAATGATAATTTACACAATTAACAACAAAAGCACCAACATTTCCACAATCAAACAAAAAAGAACTCCAATTTAACCGAAAAAAAGAGATAAAAAAGCTAACCTGAAGTGGCGATAATGCAGACAAGTACCCATCGAAAGCTGACGTGGACGGCCAAACATCGGCCACGGCAGCAGAGTCCTTATGAGACCTCGGCAAAAGCTTCTTATAAGACTGTATATACAAAAAAAGTATCAGATCACGAAAATCTGCTCCAACCGAGTCAATCTCGCCGGAAAGAGCTTTTACTAGCGGATCCGATTCGGAATGGAGAACCGAAGCGAGTGTCTCGAGGACAAGCCTGGCGTGCTCGGCGGAGATCTGGAGCGACGCCGAGAGGGTGGCCGTGTCGACTCGAGTTCTAGCGGCAAGTGTTTGTTTCAATTGGGTGAGGGTCTGAGTCAGGTCGGGAAATATGAGCTTTGGGATTGGGAGGAGCCCGTGCTCGAAAGGCTCGGGTTGCGGGTGCAGCAGAGAGCTCGAATAGGGGCTTGCCGGCGTATTTGGTTCGCTCGCAGACGTTGACGGCGGCTCAACGGAGTCCGTCATGGTTGGAGAGGGAGCAATGAAGAAGTTTTGGCTATTATTTCATTTTATTTTTCTGCAGATCTTTGGGAACAGCAATGAATGGCGCTTTAGGTTGTGAGATTCTCGTGTGGAGCACGCGTGGGTGCTTGTCTCTTCAGATCTGATAGTGTCGAGTGGCGCGGAACCTAGAACCCACTTAAAGTCACAGCTCTTCAAACTGTGATGTAATTTTTTGTTGCAGGTTCCTGGATTTTGGATTAGTTTGCCAAATGGAAAGGAAGCGTCAGTTTGCTATGTTGGCATCTATAGTGCACATTGTTAATGGTGATTGGATGTCCCTTGTTCACTCCCTTATTGAAATGGATGTTGTAAGGCCAGGAACCAATATCCGCCGTGTCACAATGGTATTGTCTGTACTTCCATACTGGATTTTTGTCTCAGTATATTTGCCATGTAGTGAAATTTTGGGGATGTAAATGAGATGCTGCATTTATATATGAATACAGTATTTGTAATCAAAATATCGTACTGCGATTTACTTCTCAGCTGTTAATTCCTTATGATATCACTAATATCGTACTGCGATTTACTTCTCAGCAGTTAATTCCTTATGATACCACTAACTTCTAGCCAATGCAGGAACTTGAAGATGCCATGGGAGAGGTAGAATTTAGCGATGGAGTTCCTGATGTGAAGTTCAGTAATGTAAGAAATCTTCTATTTTAAACATTCTATAGACAAAAATTAAACTATTCTTCAGAAGGAACTTTGTGATATGGTAACCCTTTATCATTCTTGAGACAAAGTTTACCTTGTTTCGGTGATTGATATTTGCATTTGATTATTTTGGTAAGCCATTGGGTATTCTTTAGAATCTCTAAAATAAACTTTTAAAAACTAATCATTTGAGTTTCTTTTCTCCTTTTCTTTGAATGATGAAATGACAATCCTACTCTGCCAATACTTTCCTATCTACTTTGCCAAAACTCTTTTGAATGTTGAAATAGATGGTACTCTGCACTGAAGGATGGATTCTCTTTAGTTCTCTAGTTTCTCATTTCAGCTTGTCCTGAAACAAAATTTTGTTAAATTCTGGAACACTTCTCAGTTTTTTAATCCTTTGTTCTTTTCTTTATTACTGTCCTTATGTTGCTTTATTCTTAGTAGTGGCTAATCTTGCCACAAATTTTGAAGGTTCTGAGCAAAATATGGTCTGTGGCCCTCAAGTATCACTTCCGCATGCCTCCATACTATACACTTGTTCTCCGTTCTCTAGCATCCCTGGAAGGTAAGTTATTGAGTACCAAGTTCCTAATTATCTTCTAAGGAAATATGCATGTTCTTAAAATGGAGATGTGGGAATGACACTCATGATACTGTTGAAATTTATACAGTTTATATTATTATGCTTTTTATTTTCATAATTGAGATTTTACAAAACCAGATCAACTGTTACTGCTATTGGCCTTGGTGCTGCATATCGTTCCATTTCAAAATTTGATTCCAAAGTCCATGCTAATACAGCAAGTGACTAAGTACCAGATCCCTTTAGAAGTTCATCCATGAAACTGTGGAGGTTACATATGGGCAGAGTGCTTATATTTTTGACATGGGAATGAATAAGAGCTGATTGTAATTAAAGTAAAAGATGCACGGGTTCAGGTCTTGTTGAGAGAGAGAGAGAGATTCCAATGTCTCATACTCATACTTGTAAAGGTCTTATATTGTAATTTCTAGAAGCAGGAGCCTTTTTGTAGAGGCATGGTAACTTTTAGAGATTCCAATGTCTCATACTCATACTTGTAAAGGTCTTATATTGTAAGCTTGTCTACCATGCTTCCAGTTGGATTAGACATCTTTCTGACATTGGTGTGTCGTTTTGCAGTTAAGTGTCAGCATTAATATTCCTGATCAAGAGGAGTACCATTTTCAACCTCGTTTATTTGGGAAGGTTTTACATTAAACTTATGCTGCTTCAAAGCTCTTTGTATGTGTGTGTGAGAGTAGGCTGTTAATTTCTTGGCATTTACTTGTCCCATAAGAAACGAAAGGTCGAGCAATATGTTTTTCCCATTTGATTTTTTCAAGATCTTTAAGAAATTACTTATTCACAATCGTGCTTCACCATTCATAGTGCTCTTTTTCAACCTGTTGCTAATTCCACCTGTGTCTCACTAGAACCCCTTGTGATTATTGCATTGTATTCTTGACCATTTCTTTACTGCTAACAGATCGTACCTGCAAACTGCAAGTATGATGTGTTGTCCACAAAAATTGAAATCCGCCTAGCAAAAGCTGAACCAATACATTGGAACTCTCTTGAATACAGCAAGGAACCAGCAGTCTTACAAAGGGCTATGGTCGTCTCTGGTATGTAATAATGCTAGTCTGATTGTTCATCTCCTGTGCCTCTTTTAACCTTTTACGATGCTAGTTCTTTAGTCCATGGTTGCCTCAAGGAATCATTTTCTTCCTTATTTTTTAAAATTCCACCCTATTTACTTTTTAATGTTCGTATAATCAAGCCATTTAAACAAGATAGCAGTATGTATAACTCATTGAATCATTTATATTGGATGGCACAATGGATATGTCCTAGATACCTGGTATAGTTGATTCTAAATGTAATTGTTGCTACAATGTGAAATTCCATGAAGAATCTTCAAATTTTAGAACAAAAAGGCCTTCTCCTTAATCTTAATAGGATGATGCTGATTCTTGTTGGTTTCTCTATTTGTTGCATTGTATGAGTGGTTTATGCTATATGTATAGTGTCATTAGACTGTCAAACATTACTTCTGATGCTGGTAATCTTACTTTCTGTCGGACTTCGCAAACCAGGAGCAGGATCTTCTAGGCCCAGTTATCCCTCCTCAAAACCAAGAGGTACAGATTGGGATAAGCTTGAATCCCAAGTAAAGGAGGTAATTCTTCTGATTTTGCATCATCTTTCTCATGCTTCTGTGTTTATCACTACAAGATTTAGATGTAACCAAATTCTCAATCAACGTGCGTGATGTCATTATTTGAATCAGGAGAAAGAAGAAAAGTTAGATGATGACGCAGCTTTGAACAAATTTTTCCGAGAGATATATTCAGACGCCGATGAAGACACTAGAAGAGCCATGAGCAAATCTTTTGTAAGATTTTCATACTGTTTATATGCAGTACTTTTGCTTTGCCAAATACCAAATATAGGTTTAAAACGACTACAAGGCAGATTATGATTGAGCAACGAGCCCTTTACAACAAGAGCAATGATGCACCAATAGATCCTACTGTCATGAGAAGACTGTCGGAAAAGCTGCAATTGATGGGGATTAAGTTATGTTCATAGAATTATTTTTTCGTGGAGTATTTAGCTAAACTGGTTTATATTTTCTTTTGATTGTGTGTTTGTAATTTATGGTTTCAATGAATACGATCATGTATATATAATTAGAGG
>JANZLH020000067.1:4722081-4738305 GCA_026770325.2 Erythroxylum fimbriatum
AAGAATATAATAATATTGTCTTGTACAAATACAAACATAGTTTTATTTATTAGAAAGGAATGAAAAATGAGTTGATTAGTAATAGACTATGGGATTGTATTTTTTTTATACGGCTGCACTTTTTATAATATAATATTTGAAGTTTTAACTATGATATTAATTGCATTGTCTACACTAAGTTGCAATAAGAAAAATGATACTTTTTTGTGTTTATTAGTTTATTATTATTATTATTTATTTTAACATGATAAAATAAGATTTAATGATATTAGGAGAATAGTTTTATTATTTTTTTAATCAATGAGATTTAGTAGAGCAGTTCGTTCCCTTACTGTTGCATCTAAGTCGGCCTTTAGTACAGGAGGTCGAGTGCTTGATTCATTTCGTAACTCTCTTACTCCAAAGATGGTGGATGCTCTTGTTTGTGGACAAGATTGGTTGAGAAAATCACAAGCTCCTCTTTACGTGGAAGAGAGACTTCAAGAACATGACCAAATTGAATCAAGTATTCTAATTTACTTTACCTTGTTTTAATATACAAATAAAAAAATTCTTTTTCAATTAAAAAAGAAATAACGGGTCTATCTCTTTTTATTTTCTACAGATGTGGCTTCATGTATAACAGTGGATCATCCTACTATCCTATTCGAAGAATAATTGTTTAATAATTTATCTCTTTTTTTTTCTAGTATGGATTTTGCTTGGGTTTAACATATTGGATTAATCTTTGATGGAATTTATATGCATACTTTTATGAATAATTAGTATTTGTTTTCACCAATTTTTTAAATAATTTTTTATCATATATATGGATATGAATAGGTTCTGGTTACCCTAAAAATTGAACCTGAAAATAGGTTAACCGATGCTATAGGTTCTTTAGGTTTAAGTTCAGGTTCAGGTTCGTGAAAATGTCGAACCTGACATTCAGGTTCAGGTTTAGGTTTAGGTTATTTATGAACGGGTTAGGTTACCCTACCATGAACACCCCTAAGCATAAACATTTACAATAATGCACCAATGAATACCTTAAATAATTACATTTTACATGTATTTACACAAGTTCCACATTCACTAACATTCATAACTAACACATTGCTTATATCCCTTAGATCACATTTGGTTCCATAAGAACACATTTATCCACTGAACAAATCATATTTTCCAAGATTAGATACTTTGATTTCAAACATCTTCCTTAAGTTATTACCTCAATTAACAATTCAAAACTTATTCAACCTTTAATCAATTAATCTAACATCAAAGTAGGTTGATTTCCAACATTAATTAAGTTTAAATACACCATTATAAAGTGTCTTAACCTTATGTGACTCAACAATTGCACAAAACAGAAATTTTCATCTCAAAACCTCATCAGTGCCACGATCGTGGCAAATCCCAAACACCTTCATCAAAGTCCATTCATTTCACCTCAATTCTTTCATACTTATGCTTCAATTCCTCATCCAATTCATGTCCAAATCCAATTCAAAAATATTCGTTAGGAAGCTCACAAATCATAGTCTTTCAAGCATCATAACCAAAACAGAATTTGCCATACAAAGCTCACTTTTCCAGCACTCATTTATCAACAACACATATTCTATGCCAATTCAATCATCATATAAGTTGTACTGATACTTGCTATCAAGTTTATAATTCTCTTACCTATTTAACTTCAAATTTCAACTCTAAAGAACCAGTTGATCTAACCCTTCCAAGCAACCAGCACACATCAAAGATCAAGGTGCAAATCTTAGCACTAAGAAAATAGCATAGAAGATAACAAGATCTAGCTTCCTTGATGTAACATCTTGCAAAGATTCCAAGTGATGATGATGCAAATTAAAGCAAAAATCCAAGGAGTTATGAGAGAGTAAGAGATTTCGGTGGAGAGGAGCAAAGGAAAGAGAGAAGGAAGAAACATCAAAAGTGAAAGATGATTCATCACTTGCCTAACCTTTTGGATGCAAGGTCCTGGTTTACAATGGCCACATGTCACATATGAAGATAAGCTACTTGTCCTTCAATGAAGTATTCTACATGTCTTCATTTATGGCTGCCAAATGTCACAATTCTATTAGTCCATTTTTCACTTAATTACTAATGTCAAATGTCACTAAATGTATAGGCTCATATATCTCAATTTCCATGTATTAACTTGTCTTGCCACTAAACAATTTTCCTAGTCCAAATGTATATTTTCATTCATCAATTTCCAATGGTAACAATTAATCCCAAGTTACTAATTATGGTCCATCAAACCAAAATTCAAGACTTATTCAATTCACAATCATAATACAATTTTAGCACCTAAATATATACTTTCATAAACATGTAACATTCCTACTAGGGTGTAATTTGTGGCCTTATGGTAGTCATCCGCTAAGAACATACATTCATGAACATCGTACAAATATAAATAATGATGGCATAATTAATCAAATAAATAATGCAAACATGCTTCACTATATTTTTTTCATATACCATAAATTCACCTTCAAAACTCAAACATTGATATTCAACACTCAATGGTAAAAATTATCAATACAAATGCAAATGCTCATTCATATACCGATTATTTATGTTGTCATACTGTATTTCTTATTTATATCTCTTTACTTTACTTTTTGTGTTAGGCCTGCACATTTTCTGTGGGTGTGGATAATGGGTGTTGTAGATATCTGAAGATATCAAATTGTGGATACCCAAAGGTATTGAACTGTAGATAACTAAAGTTATCGAACTGTGGACACCGGTGGTGTCGAACTGTAGCAGCTGCACTGTAACCTTATAAGCATGCCTATCTATCCACAACTAAGACAATAGAGCAGGCACTATAACATTTCTTTTAACCATTTCCACATTTCACAATTCATATATTGTCAAGTCATATGATATACATTTCAAGTCATAAAATATATATCTATGTTCATACATGCAAGACATAACTTACCACCATTAGAATGGTGTCAAAATCACACTTTTATAATCATACTATATATATATGAGCAACAAATATACATACCAATCATTTATATACAAGTAAGTCTTCTTTGGAATGCATTATTCTCAATCTTAAATTTCAATGTTCAATCACCCAATTCATACATGGCAAGTCCTATTTCATTTATTTGTAGGTGTTTGAAAGGTCTCATGCACATTCAAAAGATTTGGTAAAATTATGAAATAAAAACAATGCCACGATAATGACAGACACTTTCTCCATTCATACTGCTACTTAATGTGCAATAGAAAAAGTCAGAACTAGGTTTCGAGGTCTTCTATAAATTTTTTCCTCTATGTATATAGTTTCTATAGCACTAAAATCAAACCATTTGAACTTCCAAATCATGAGATATAAGTAAAATATCACAAGCTGCTCCAAAACAGAGGTAGCATCAGGTCACCTTTTTCGATCTAAATTTCCAAGGTCATAGAGCCAGAATTAAGTTAAAGTCCCTTCTAGAGATATTTATCTCTATGTCTTAGATTTCGTATGAAACTGAAATAATACAATTTGGGGGTCTGTAGGCTGAGTTATGACTCAAACAAAACCTAGATAGAATTCCACTATGCAATACTCTCTTGTCATATTTAACCAATTCTATCTAAGATAACACCAAAATAACACCATAGCAACATCCCAGCAAAAATTCCACATCCAAATGAATCTTTATATCCATTCAATCATAAACAAATATAGAGATCAACTAAGTGAAGTCCCAAACCTGAAAATTGACAAAGTAGGTCTTCTATTGCCTTTCCTTCCCTTCCTCTTTGGCTTTGCTTGACTCACCAACTAAAACACCAAAAATATACCTCTTAATCCCACTTCCAACCATATAATTTAATTCCTTCCTAAGAAAAGCAAGAAGAGATAAAGGTGAAGAGAAAATCCCTAACTTTTACCTTGATTTCCACCTAAAATTAGTTGTTTGATTTCTTACGTGAAAAATGATAGGATGAAGAAGGTGAAATCAAGAGGAGAAAAATATGAACTTAAAACCCCCAAAATTTCGTGCATCTCCCCTCTCCATATCCCCATTCTAGAACTTTCAAGACCCACATATATGTATTCCTATTGGTCATTCATGCTTTATTATTATTGGTCACACATGCCTTAATCCAATTGGTCCATGTGTTAACTTTAGAAAAATTGCATATTGGTCCTTCTTTGTCCTTTAGTTCCCACATTGGCCTTCAATCTTATAAATTAATTTCATTCACCTATGTCTTAATTTTCTAATGTAACAAATTTCATGCACTTTGGTTAATTATTCCAGGAGCTATACCCAAAACATTATCGGCTGTTCGAAAACAGGGACAACAGCCATAACTTAAATTCAGGCCATAATTCAAAAACCTTAGATGCATAATAAAATTTCGGTTCCTTCATGAAAATATTAGATATATGTCTCTAGATTAATTTCCAATTGGAATCATCCAATTTATAGGTATACAGACCAAGATATGTCCAAATTACAGAGGTATGCTCGTGCTGAAATGAACAAATTACCCATTAACCCATATCTTTTACATTAAGTACCATTACGTCTCTTATTATACTTAGATGCACTTAATTCATTATGTTCACTTCTTAATACACCTTATACATGCTATAATACTTCCAGGGTACATGTTGGGGCGTTACAGGACATATAGAGATTGATGATCGATTGATGTTGTAAATTTTATAATTTTGATTATGGTTTGCTTAAGGACAAGCAAAAGCTTAAGCGTAAGGATGTTTGATAGATAGATATTTGACTATATTTTTACACCCATATTTAATGTATTTTACTTTATATTTTATACTTTTATCATATATTTGGTACTTAATTTACTCCAAGTGTGTTTACAAGTGATAATTGCCTGAGAGGAATTCAGATGAAAACATGACATAAAATGACGAATCGACAAATCTAAAGGAATGTACGACCATGCATCATGACTGTGCACTTTCCTGTGGCTATGAACTTTTTCAATAACCTGTGAATTCCAGTTATGCACAGTCTAATGGACAGTCATGCATAAGATTGTGCATCAATCGCAAACCCAAAATTTCATCTAAAAAGAATGTTTCAAAGGCAACTGAGGAGGAGTAAACTCTTGGAGAAGATTTCCATACATGGAGAACGCGCAGAAGGGACGATTTTAATCCAAAGAAGTGGAAAACATAAAGAAATCATCGAAAAATCCATTGGAATACAAAATCAAGCCTCTACTTCGTAAAAACATTCGATAGAAGACAATTAAGAAGATTTAGAAATATGATTCCATTGTTTTCAATTCGTATTTAAGTTTACGTATGTTTGATTTCGTATTCGATCATGAGTAACTAAAAGTCCAGTTAGTATTTAGGTTAGATGAAACTTATGTTAATACTTTGATATGATTTTATCCTTTTATTAATGCAGTTAGTTGTTCGATACATTGTGATATAATTATTGTTTTATTTATGCTCTAATAACCCAAGAAAATTAGATCATAATCAAATTTCATACATGGAGATTAAGAAATCCTAGTGTGAATAGATCTACCGTAATTAGAAGGAATTGATTGCATCGTTAAAGATAGATTGACATAAATCTTTCGGATTTGGGTCAAACCTAATAGATGGGCTCATAAATCGATAACACAATTCTATAAGATTTAACGTAAGTAATTTAGTTAGAAACCTTAGGATTAGTTGCTAGTAGACTCAAGGTCGACTATTAGCATACCATAGGAGTCTCCATAGTCCAATGCATCAACAAAACAATTGCATAATAAAAAATTAATATGTTAAGGATGTAAGGGAATTCGAACCGAGATACTAATTTCTGATAACGATAGTTTTCTAATTGAATTCCACTATCTTTGCATTCATTATCGTTTCTTATTTCTTTAGCTTTTTTTTTTAATTTTATTTTTATTAAAAATATAAAATCAATCTTTAGGCTGGATAATAGAGTAGGGGTAAGTACTAGTATTCATAGTCTATGTAGGATCGAACTGTACTTATCGATACTAACTACAGGTACATTGTGTACTTGCAGTTTATTACATAATTGATTAACACGAAAAATACATCAACTAGAAGCCTCCTAATGAATAAGCCTAACTTATAGATTAAAAAATGTGCCTCTAGTATGTTTTTCTTATAAATTAATATAAATTCCTTAAAATTTAGGTTTTTTACATTTAAATGTGTTTACTCTGCCTAAGGTATCGTGTGAGGCATAAACTAAAGACCTCTTTGTTTCCTTTGGGTGGTGAACAAAGCCTCTAAAACAATCATGTCAATAAATTATATATCTCGTAGTCTCCCTTAAAATTAATTCACAACCTTTGTAATGGCCATATTTCTAAATAATGGATCTTCCAATTTCTTTCTTGACATGCATATGATTTCATATACAAGCATGGCTTAGACTATGTCACTTTACTACATTTGATCTATTATATAGCATAAGCTAGGACAAAAGTGTAGACCAAATCATTTTCCTTCAAGAATTGTAATATTTGTCATGTTTTTTCCTAGAATGACATCTAATTCTTAAATATATTATCCTAAGCTCGAATTTGCATATATTTTTAAAAATGTCAAAAGTTAAGTAAAATAAGTTAACTTAACATCAATATCAAGCAAAAGAATTAAGAAAATATTTGCATTTTTTGTGCATATCAAACATCTCCTACTCAAGCTTTTACCTGTCATAAGAAAAATCAATTTGATCACTTTTATCTTAAACAAGATCAAAACAATTTATATGAATCGAGATCCAAATTTTTTTTTGATGAACTAATCTATTAATAGAATTATGGGTTCATCTACATCTATTACTATCATGACTTATTTCCTTTTATCTTACGATTTTGTTATTTAGAACATGCTTCATAGCTAAATAAATTTCTATGTTTACATAAGAAAATAACTAGAGGTTAGTTTTGTTTACATTGGTTTGAATAAATTTAAGATATAAATTGTATTTTCTTGAATATATTTAGTTAGTGTTAATGTTTATTTATTACTACAATATTGTAAAATTGATTTAAATTAATTTGTTGAAAACTAGAGAATCTATTTATAAGTGGACTGTGGCTTAGGTAGAGGAGGTTAAATGGGGTCCTAAGGGAGACCTATATGATCATCCTATTATTAGGGTGAAACCTTTGATGGGATTTCACAAAGCTCAATACATTCAAAGGGGTGTTAGTCATGGTAGAGATATGAGTTTATCAATTAGATACTTATAGCTAAAGAAGTACAATTTCATGTCTAGGAGATCCTATTAGTCTTGAGAATATGTGCAGTTTAGGTTAATAAAGTTAAAACTACTACTAGGTGAAATAGTGGTCTAAAAATAATTAATTGATTGCGTTCCTTTTGATTAATTATCTTGTCATTAGTTCTTCTTTTGATTGTTATATTATTATTTTATATTTTCAATTTAAAATTTGTAAAAGTAATATTTTTATTAATTATCCTCAGGCTGGTTAATAATGTTAGGTGTTTTAATCTATATTACTTTTTGACGAAATTTGAACACTGCTAACCATTATATTACTTACCAATTATAGGTATCCTTGCTTACTTAGTGAGTGATATATTTGTAATATGGAAATTTTTAATAACAAGGGCACATATAAACATAACATACTTACTAAGTTTTTGATGTAGTTTCTAGGGAAGCCACTAGTTTTAGGAAATCTATTCACTATTTCTCTAGTTTTGTATATTATTTTCTTATTTTATTTCTTCAATTTTTTAAAATCTTTCTTTATATATTTTCTCTTTTTTTTTACTTATTTTCTTCAATCTGATTTTAAGGGTAACTGTGGTGTGTAAAAAGAAACTAACAATTTATAATTCTTATAGAATATCTATAACTTGAGAGAATATTATTTCATAATCAAAGGGAATAGACTAAGTAAGAATTTTAATATAAACTGAAAGTAAATCCTAAAAATATGGAAGAAGAATGTAGAACAATAATGGAATATACTAAGCAACCTCTCTTAGGGACACAATCAAACACTGTAAGGCCAAAGATAAATGCTCATTATGTTGAGATTAAGCCCAGTATAATTCAAATGCTACAATAAAATATCTAATTTAATGGATTACTAAACAAGAATCTCAATATATATATTGCCAACTTCTTAAAGGTCAGTGAAACTTTTGAGATCAATGCAGCAACCAAATACTCCATTAGTTTGAGTTTATTCCTATTCATAATGAGGGATCAAGCAAAGCAATGGATAAAAGCATTATTGACTATATTAATTACCATTTGGGAGAGTCTTTACGAAGAAAATCCTTGGCAAGTACTTTCCACCTTTTTAAATAAAAAGGTTGAAAAATAATATCTTTTCCTTTAAGTAATTTGACAATGATACTTTATATGATACATAGAAGAGATATATGAGTCTAACAAAGATGTCCCACACAATGGCCTTCTAATATTGATGAAATTTTATGCCTTTTAAAATGATCTGTTAAATTTTATAAGGTAATGTTGCAATTGGTGGAATATTGTACATTAAAATTCTAGATGATATCCTAGAGTTAATAAAAGAAATTATAATGAACAATTACCAGTGGCAATCAAGAATGGTAAGAGCAAGCAGATCAATAAGACTATAATATAGACATTATGACTACTCTAACAACTTAGATAAAGATGATAATGAGAAAATTATACAACTTAAGCTCACCATCAACAATAGCTCAAGTTATGACATGAATTTTACGGGGAAAGACAATAAGGTATGGAATGTTAGGAATTAGACGGTTGAGTCAACGCAATAAGTCAAATTTATGTGAAGTTTTAGAAGTAAAAAAAACCCCACTATAAGAGTCTTAATTTAGAATGGAGACATCAACCTAATTTCTTCTATAGTAGTCAAAAGCTTAAAGATAGCCCCTATAAAGTTTTAAGCAATTTGTATTAAAAGATAAGAAATTGAGTCTAAAGGATATAATATAAGAATTCATGCAAGCAATTACTTACCAATTCCAAATCATGAAGCTTTAATAAGGAATCTCAAAGTTCAAATTAGTCAACCAATTAAGGTGATAATAGAGAGAGCACAAGGCTCCTTATCTAATGACACATTATTGATTCCAAATCATGAAGCTTTAATGAGAAATATAAAAATTTAGATAAGTCAACTAACGAAGGTGATAACAACGAGATTACAAGGAACCTTGTCTAGTGACACGTTACTTAACCTAGGGAGCATATGAAGGAGGTTGGCCTAAAGGATTAGTAGTTGATTAAATAAAAAAGGAACAAAAGAGTAAGGACACCAATAAAGGAGAAAAGACTAAGAATTCCATACCTTCTATAACTATTTCAGGTGATTCAGTAGGTGGATTCTAGTTACTAAAATGAGTACGAAGAAGATATGAAAGAAGAAGATCTAGAGGAAGAAGATCCAGAAGAGGGGGACCCTAAGGAGAAGATTATAAGAACAAAATAAAATGAAACCAACATTAAAGTCCTCCAAAATAATGTACTATAGAAGTTGTGGAATGTAAGGATTTTTTATATTTCTTGCATAATTGGTGGTGCCTATATCATTAAGGAATTTGAAAATTTAAGAAAAGTATTAATGTAATGGCTTACCATATTTTAAAAATATTAGTAATAAGTAAACTAGAATCTAGTAGGAGTGTAATGTATCTTACTAATAATTCATTACGAAGTCCTAAGTGTGTTAAGGAAGATGTCATGGTAAAATTGATAAGTTTTTTATTCTAATAGATTTTCATATTCTCTTTTTTTAAAAAAATTATTCCAAAAAATAAGGCTAAGCCTTATTAAATCTACAAGGAGTGACACATTTAAACCATCTAATCAATGTAGGTCAGAAATACAAATGGAAGTGCCTAACTAGCATTAATCCTCACATCACATTACAATTATGGTCGGTACATTATAATTCCTTGAGAATCCAGTTTGAGAACTCCTTACCTTTGAGCCACTTCTCTGGTAATTAAAGCTTTGTTTCTAAACAACATAAGATACTCTTTTATCTTGCTTAATGTATTCATTTGAAATCTTAAAGCATACTTTAATTCACGTTTGATTTTCCTCTAATTACTTTCATGCTAGACCTTATATAGAGTTGCATAGAAGGATATCTTTAGGAGTTAGGAATTACCCTTTCGCTTTTTTCTATTAAGAAGTTGTTTCACAATCTGATCCCAAATATTACTTACTTCTTCAACGTCGCATGCAATTTTGATCCTATTCCACAAAGTTACTTCTTGTTCTTCAGAATATATAAGAGGAGCATTTGACTCTAGACACTGTGCCTAATTAGTTTTTGAATGCTAACTACACTGTGATTGCATATTTGGGGTTGTTTGTTGGAACCATATTAGCTTATGCCAATCTACCTTTTCCTTTGTCTATATGAAAAGACTTCTAATTGAAAGATTAGTGAATTTTTTTTAAGTATAGAGAATCCAAATGACTCTATCTTCAGTATCAATTCTTATTTTGTACCTTAAAACAACATTTACTAGCTTCTTAAACCCCCTTTGCTTGATGCACTATTGTTGGTTAAGTATTAATTCATTGACCTTGACATATATCTCAAATGGAACAAGTTAGGATGTAGTTATAAAGGGCCTTTTTGGAACAATTTTCAAACCATATTGAATTGTATCTTCCATCTCTTATGATGCATTTAAAACCTGGATGTAGTACATCTTTATTTTTTAACATATTTTTCCAAGTCTAAGAGGAGTTAGGATTGCCCTTTACTTCCCAAAAGTTATGCTATTGTAAATGCTTAGTATGGGTATACTACACAATGGTTTCCATACCCTTTTGGCAATAAAGACTTTATTGGTTAGTTATATAGAGTTCAGTCCTAAACCATCTTGCTTCTTTAAGCAATATAAGCCCTTCTAAGATACTTTATCCCTATTGTTTTATAAGAATCCCCATTCTATAAAAAATTCATTACCATCGTTTCTATATCCTTGACCATCTTCCTTCTTCTTTGTAAGGATTAGATAGGATATCCAATAATTATAAATGTTACAAAACACATTTTTAATCAACTAAATTCTACATACATAACTTAATTCTTTATTGTACTATTTTCTGAGCTTCTTTTCAATTTTCTCAAAAAGAGGCTTACAATCCTTATAATGGCCTTGATTTTGTGATTGGAACTCTTAGGTAAGTAAAAGGGAGATTAGTTGCCTTCATTTGAGAGATATTTGCAAGCACCTACTTGAGAGGTTCAACATCTTTGGAAAACATGATGAAGCTCTTATCAAATTAATCTTAATCCTTAACATACTGCTAAATTGGTTAACAGACTTTATTGATGTTGAAACAGAAAAGGCATTTGCCTTACAAAACAATAATACATCATCTAAAAACATCATATTGAATAGCTTTAACTTACTACACTTCCTTTAGTATTTAAAACTTAAGCTCTAAGTAATATTGTAAGTAGTGATTTAGATTAAAACCTTCGTGCATATTGAGGACATATATGGAGACAAAGGATCCTTTGTCTAAGCCATCTTTCCCCTTTGAACCATATAGTATGTTCTCCTTTTACAAAGATGCTAAAGGTGGTGGTAGATATACATTCTCTAATCCAATGTGTGAATTTTCTAGTAAATACCATAGCTTCTGTAGCTTAGATTAGGAAATTCCAATTAACATAATCAGAAGCCAAGTCTACCTTAAGTGCACACATCTTGCAAACTCACTTCCTCCTATAGCCCTTAAATATTTCTTTAGCAATCAATATGGTATTTCCCACATTCATTCCTTGTATGAAAGAACTTATGATTTTAAAGTCAAGGAGCTCAAAATAGGTTACAATCTTGTTAATAGCACTTTAGATTTTAATTTATACATATAGTTGCAATAAGATATAGGTCTAAATTCCCCCATTTACTTAGAATAGGGGACTTAAGGACAAGGAGGTTGATTACTCTTAACAAATTTCCCCCACTAAAGAACTCCAGTATTGCCTTTGATACTTGATTTCCAATCCACTACCATACTACTATAAAGAAGTGAGCATTTATTCCATCAAGCCTAGGGGCTTTGTTAAAGTTTAATCCTTTTAATGCTTCCTCTACATTCTTAAGGGTAAACCCCTAATTAAGCATTCAGCTTGTTCACATGAGATTATAAACCTCAGGAAGGTTTTCCTTGGAAATCATCATCTTTTCTGGTGCACATTAGATTTATAAAGTATCTCTTAAAAAACTTTTTACTTCATTTAACCCCTATCATTTTCTTCATTTGCATGTTCAATGTAGCTAATTCTATTTACATTAATCCTTACATAGATTGCTTCAAAATAGAAATTGGTGCATCTGTCACCTTCTTGGAGCCATTGTATTCTTAATTTTTGTTTTAACGATGAGTAGTGGGCATTTAGTGGAAGTTGGTATCCTTCTTGAGCTTCTTTCTCCATGTGCTTTAGTCTTAATTTTTATTGGTCTAGTCTCACCTTGATCTCAACATCTATAAAGGTTCTTTTTCTATATGCATATCCAACTTGTTAGAAGATGAGATCTTACTATGTAAGGTTTTAACGTTGTTTTTCTTGGCTTGAAGCTTTTGAAAGAATTTAAAATGTTTAAAGCCTTCTAAATTCACCTATAATCCTAACCCAACTGATTCTTGAAAACCACCATAATTGAAAGGAGCAATCCTGACCAAGTTTCTTGATAGGTTGAATAGTTCAATGGGATAAAAATCAAATACAATAGAAGGCCCAAAGTTAGCCTTATAATTTTGGAAGTAAAGAAACCATTATGATTGATAAGAGTCCAGTCAATTTTCCTTCTCAAAAGCCATTTTCTTTGCTAGTTGTTAATCTATATGAGGAAATTTCCTTAGTAACTTAAATCAATTTCCTCAATATTCTTTGTACAGACTTGAAAAGCTTCTCAAGGGCCTATATTATTCATTACCCAATCAGATTCATAATGAAATAATGTGTATTTGAAGCCTCCAAATAGTAACCAAGTCTCATTCATAGTTGAGGTCATTAGATTTAGCTCCTGCCATAATTCAGCTCTTTGAAAACTAGTGTTAAAATCATATATGAAGCTAATTCATACCTTTTGATTAGTTTATTTACGGGTGGCCCATAGGTGAATTGTTTGTGCACTAGTTTTATTAAAAGATTATACGAAGTTAATGCATACCTTTTGATTAGTTTCTTTATGGGTGGCCTATAGGTGAATTACTTGTGCACTAGTTTTATATCTCTATATGAAATGGATTGGATTCTACTAATATTCTTCCATTATAGTTCTCCTCATGATTGGTGAATAGTTTCCAGTGTTTTTAAATGAACCATAATTTTCAATTTCTAACCTCCTTGAATTTTGTCTCTAAAAGGCCACCTAAGCATGACTTTTTTGAACTAATGAAGTCTTTAACTTCTAATTGATTGTTACGATTGTTCAATCGCCTCACTAATTATATGTAGTCTTTTACTATCGACAATATATATGATAATTCATGTTATGGAAGGTGAGCAAATACTTAAGGTTAGATAATAAGGATATGTTAATTGATAAGATGCCATTTATGCTTATTGAAGATTAAGGATATGCTAATTGTTCGAATATTTTTTAGGAAATCATTAAGGAATAAGTTAAAGAATCATGAAAAGTAAGAATGAAGGCAAGAGTGACAAATGAGGTAAAAAAATAGAGATGATGGCCATTGTCTCTAAGAGAATGAAACTTGAGCCAGAGTATCAAGTGCTAAGATACATAAGGGGAGGGGTTTAAGAATATCCTTTATGTTAAGGCATTGATGAAGGAACAAAAAACCTAATATGTCTAAATGAAATTTTCAATCCATACAAAAGATAAACGAGGAGCAGGCATTATTTCCTTATAGAAAGGAAATGAGTTGAAAGAGGATGCCAAGTCCAAGCTCCACTTAAAAGGATTTCATAAACTTCAGAATTGATATAAGGCTCCATAATTGGTCTACATAGGGTAGTGATTAGATGGAAAACTAAAGGAATGTAAGTGGTTTTCCTCAAAATGTGAATAAACCATTTTGTATTCTTTAGAAAAATATTCTTCTCATATAATTTCTTAACTTGAAAATTTTCTCCGAGTCCAAGTTAGAATATCTTAAGGCTTCAATTTCTAGACATTATTTTCCTTGATGATGAATCTATTTTACCCATATGGACTAATTTAGTGAATACTTGCCAAATCCTTTTAGAGAGGATTACTTTATTCCAATTTTTATATAGCTTGATCCTAAATTTTCCTTAAACCCTTAGTTTGCAAAAATCATCCTATCTTATCTTATAATGATCATTCATGTTGCCTATATCACACCCTAAATTTTTTTTATCTTTTTAACTATTATTTTGTCGTAGTAATTTATATTTTTCCTAAATAGTGTTCTTGTCGTACTATTTTAGTTCTTAAGCTTGAATTTTTAAGTATTTTGCATTTTGATACTCAGAAGATGCTTTTTCATTTTTACTAGAATTAGATTAATGAGGAGATATTTTGTGAATAATTTGTGGAAATTAAAGAATAAATTTGGTGACCTATAGTTTTTTAAGAAAAGATTAAGAATAATTGTTGTTAGTGAATAAATTGGAGAAAAATATGTTAGAGGTCAAATAAATTACAATTATTAGAGGAAATTATTTTGAGGTAATTAGTGTTGTTAGAGAAGTTCTATAAAGGCAATAACATTTAGCACTTATTGTACAAATCATTTTATGAATAATAAAGGCATTTTTCATTATTTTGATGTTCATGCTTTTATAGGTTTGATGTTGATCTTAAATTGATTTAATGAAGTCATCATTACAAAACATAGCATGGAGGAAATCATGATGAGATCATGATAATTAGATTCTTATCATATGTAATTATGTTAGTATCTAAACCTACCCCAATTATAGGATTAATGAGATGGGTTATCATTAATCCAGATAGACTAGCACATGTTATACTCCTTGATTAGATCAAGCAGTAGATCTCATAAACTGTAGCCATGAGTTATTTAGAGTTAACATGTGGATGTTTACTAAGGGCAGCAAGTACATTAACCTACTATGAGACAATCATATGGTTATTCTATTCCAGTGTCAATGATAATCTCATCATAGAAATGGTGCAAATATCCTTTGACTTGAGGTACTCAAGGATATCTCAGATACTGATCCTATGGTTTGACTCCATTCATTGGTTCCTTTTAGGGGTTACTCATAGGGTGATGAATGGGTATAGCTTGAGGTAATTGAGTAGCCAATAAAGGATTCACCACTCCTGATATAAGGAGATCATACCCATGGTCTCTTGTTGCGGTCATTACTCGAGAGTCTCTAGCCAGAGCAGATATGTGACATGAAGAGAGTCTTCAATGATACATAGAGTAATGAGATCCTCAGTACAAGATCTAATAACACTTGGACTAAAAGTGATGTAGTCAGTCTAGTGAGAGTTGACACTTTGACCATACTCTGAACTATGTGGGGTATAGATGGTGAAAAGACGAATTGCATGGCAACATTGCGTATGGAAGGGTTTGTTTACAAACCACCAACTTTCTGGTCAATTGAGGTTCATGATGTATTACTATATACCACTCTTGACTTACTTAAATTAAGTGTTAATTCAAGTGGACAACATAACCGGGAAACTAATGGTTCGTACACATAGCAGATTCGAAGGATGAGTAAAATAATATTGAATGATGATTCAAGATATGAGAGAGTGTTTCAAGATTGTATCGTAATGTGATTACGGTAGAAAACATTGCATGGAATGGATTAGAAACAAGTGTTGTTTTCTTTCATTAATGCATTTTATTCATGGTCATTAACTTCCTATAACTTCCATTAATGCATGCTATGTTCATTAACTTCCTATAACTTCCATTAATGCATGCTATTCATGACCATTAACTTCTTATAACTTTCCATTAGTGATGGGGGTTGTGGAAGGCCAAATGGTGCAGAAAATTGAGATGATTTTCATGCATCTTGTGTAAGACACAAGAAGAGAAAAAAATGTTCTTTTTCTTACACACACTTTTTCTCTCTAACTCTCTCAAGAGTTCTTATCTTTGCTAACACAAAGAAAGAATTCTAGCCATCTCCTAGTGAGGTTCATCCTTCTATCTTTGTGTAGACTTTCATTAGAGACGGTCTGCATCGATCGTTGTGGTTTACGGTAACCCAATGCAGAGAAGA
>JANZLH020000067.1:4738405-4750190 GCA_026770325.2 Erythroxylum fimbriatum
TGCTTATGTGATGCATGAATTGGGAGAACCATCGATGATGGTTTCTCATTGAGTTCGCAAACTCATCCAAAATTGCATCTATTTTTCAGGATTGAGTGTAGACTGTTAGCTCCCTCAGGACTGTAGAGCCTTGTGTACCGGATTGGCAAGAGAGGCGATGGCTCAAAGGTCGGTCAGCTGGGCTTTCTTTTGGAGACTTATAGTTAGAACTGTTCTTTGTACATTACTGTACAGTATTTAGTGTAAAGTGTTTTGGAAAATGTACAGACTGAAAATACTGACAGTTTGTAAATGACTGAGTTTGAGTAACTGAAATGAAATGCAGTTTGGTTTTAAAAAAATTACCAATTTCTTATTACTGTTTTATTATTGTGATGCCATGGGGAGTTTAGTGGTGGTTGTCAGTAGTGGTCTCTTATCGTAGGATACGTACCGGAATGACCTACGGGCGTTCCGGTGGGTACTCTATGGTAAGGGGGTGCTACATTAATGCATTTTAACTACTTCATTTTGTGTTTTGGTCATTGAAGAACTAATAAATTTATTTAAAGAAGGAAGATAATTATGGAAAGATAACACTATCTCTCTATATTTATTCACCCTATGCATGGAGGCCTTTATAAGATTAGGGGAGCATAACACTAAGAACGATTCCATCTTTAAATAATATAGCGAATGCATAAAGATTAGATTATTCAAAAAATCATTTATTGATGACTTATTTCTATTATTAAGAAGTATTGAAAATCAGTGAATATTTAAATGGTTTCCCTTCTTCTAATCAAGGTACTATCAATCATGGTTATCAATTCAAATAAAAGCCACTTGACAGTTTTAGATAACATATAACAAATTGCAAGCTTGTTATATATTTTCTCTAGACTCCACATCAAGAATTCCCCTTTCATATATTTAGGCTTGCTTATATCCACTAAAAATCTACTTTTTAGGGACTGCTATCCATTAATTGAAAAGGCCGAAAAAAGGTTGAAAAATTGGTGCAACAGGTCTCTATCATTTATAGGTATATAAGAGTTGACTAACTATGTGCTTAATTCCCTTTATCTATTAGTCTTCACACACCTCCCTCTCCAAAGGCCTGATCAAAACATTAGAAAAGTTGTTGAGAAGCTTTCTTTAGTCTAGAAGGCATAGTAGAAGAAACACAACCAAAGTAAGATGATTTAAAATTTGTAAACCCCTGAAAGATTAAGGATTAAGAATTATACCAATCAACTTTAACAATAAAGTATTAATAGCAAAGAGGATATAGAGATTGCTAATGAATAGATACTTTTTTTAGGGTAAAATCCTATAGAAAATGCTTATTAATCCCTTAATTTACTAGTTTCATTCCTAACTCTTAAAGTGTAGACCCTTAACATTATAAAATTTCAAATGTATTAAAAGGAATGGTGAATTAAATTATTTATCTGATGATAAATAGACTAAATTAGGATTACTAAGCTACTCTTTACTGTTGCCTACAATCTTGAACAAATTCCTAATCTATTCTAAGATAAATGTACTGATTAGTTCGAATCACTAGTCTAACTGTTGTCTTGAGCTCTCATATGTTCTTCTTGGTCATAATCTTGACCTTGAGAGGAATGAATCATATTTATGTCCCAAACACTCCTCATGCAAATTTATAATTGAATCTTGCAAAGAATTGTTTAGAACTATAGTGCTAATTCAAGATTATAGTAGTATTGTATAAAGTAAAAGTTCCCTCCCAAAGGTATTCTTCTTCATGTGGTTGAGAGCTAAAAATAGGTGATATATGTTTAAATGATGATGAATTTATTTAATAACACTTAGCAAATATTGCCAGGAAAGTGCTTAAGATACTCACTTTGACTCACATGTGGTTTTAGACACAATTTGGAAGTGAAAGAGTTTCAGTGAGTTGAAACTACTACATTTATGTCGTTTTCTGAAAATTCATATCCATTTGTCTTCATGAAACAAGAATGAGGAAGATTAAAATAAGAAGAAGACAAGAAATTACCAAGAAAGATGAAGAATGAAGAGCATAAACACCACTCACAGCTTGCTGGAATTTTGTCACAGTTATGAGTGAATTACAGTAGCAATGGATTATAAGATGAAGACACCTCATGCTACTAAAGGAGCCAACTATCCTGTGCATTAAAATCTAGCTATTAAAGATAAGAAACACGTGTGGAGTCGGGCTGCAATTTGGTGGAACCACCAGCCACTCACGACCATAAATTAATTTGGCATAGTCATGAGTTAATTATTGCACAGTCGTTAGTTAATAGCTCACGGTTGTGCAATATAGTTGCATGGGTGGGAGTTATTCCTCACGCCCATCCAAGATGGTGTTTCATGTGTCCACAAATCGAAGAAGGAGAAACCTGCAATTGGAATGGACAACTAGAGCAATAAGAGGAGGCTGAAGCAAAAACATGAAGTGGGAGGATGAAGCATACTTAGCTTCGGCTGGAGAAAACTTCAGGAGCTTCAAGAGAACATGAAGAAGGAAGCAAGCTCTCCACCATGAGAAGACCTATGGAGGGGTAGCTTTCTGACAATAGTTGAAAGGTAACTTCGACGTTGACAACTTGATTTAGTGTATTTGCCCTTGTATTGGTTGTTTTCTTTCTCCTTTTAGAAATTTATTATGTTATCCAATGTGTATGGATTTGGATATTGTGAAAATTTTATTTTAATGCGTTCATTAGATTGTTTTATTACAAACCCATTTCTAGAATATTCAATGTAATCCATAATTGTTATATTGAAATTCATTTGTAGTGACTAATGGTTTGTAATCATTAAGGATATATAACCTAGGTTAAATGATGCAACATAAGTGATTATTTTCTTGATAATTGGTTTTCCTAATTCGTAATGCTACTACCTAATTGAATATAGAGATTGAATCCTAGGTTATTTGGTAGTTAGGTTTAATTAACGATCATATCTTGATTAAACAATACCTAAGGGAAAACTCAGGTTAATAGATTAACTTACGATTAATAATTTCGAGGAAAGGTTTGAGAATAATAAATCATTGAAATATGTTTAATTAGGGTGCAAGCCAAGATTGAACCAAAGAGCTGGATTCCTAATGAATTCATCACTTTCATTATTTTTACATGTTTTTGTCAATTTGCTTTTCTTAGTTCGTTTAGTTTCATTTTCTTATTTTAAAACCAAACCAAAATCTCCCCTAAACTTAAACACCGATTAGTTTCATTTTCTTATTTTAAAACACACTCTTTGTGGGATCGACATAGACTCACCACTGCTACAGTAGTAGGTCAAATTTACTTTGGCTAGCATTATGATGTGCTACCAATTTTTTATTCGTTGCTGTGGAGTGCGGTGCTTAGTTTTTGTTCTTAATTTTAATTGGTGTTTTGTACATATGTGTTTTTAATTAGTTTATTTTCAGTTATTTCTTGGTCTTTTCACCTTTTTAGTGGTTGTTGTGTTAAAAAATATTTTGGCATGGACGGAAGTAATTTCTTTCATAATTTATATTCCCAACCTTATAATTATGTTTGGAGTGATCATACAAATTATAGTCATGGATGGGATAATATAATTACTTCCCTAATGGTTTTCAAGAAACATAGCAATTCCCATATGGATTAAAAGCTTCCTATTATGATTCAGGTATATCTATGGAAGAATTGAATAATATTGACTGCTAATACTTTGCAATTGCAGGAGGATATGTAGTTATTTCAATATAATACCCTACAATTCTAGCAAGATGGTGCTAATTTTGGCATGATATAAGGTCTAACATCCAAGATGTGGAGAGCCAACAAGATTCAGGTACATCTCTGGAATAATTGATTAATATTATGAATGCTAATACTTTACAATTCCAGCAGGATGTACAGCAGCTGTTACAACAGTTCCAGGAGGACATGATGCAATTCCACCAGGATACAATGTCTAGACTCCAGAATGTTTCAAGCTAGATAGGTATGATGGTAGTGAGGATCGAACACCTAGAATCACAACAAGAAAAAATGTAACCATCTCAACCTGAGGAGTACCTAATGGACATTAGTGCAGATACCTTACAGAGTGTTGAGGAGCTTAAGAATTTTGAGAGCAATACTTAAGGAATTATGCGTGAAGAAGTTAAGGAGGAGCTTAAAGTAAAAAGGCTATATCTTTTAACTCGGAGGTAAATATTGAGTTCCAATTTATTGTTAAGAATGACTATTTACTTTTACCTAACATGTTAGATGCATTGAATGAAGAAGAAAAAGGTGAAGAGACATTCAAGATCTTTTCAGAGTGCATGGACCCAGTCCAGATTGAAAGTCAATAGATAGAGAAGATGCAGAATGGGAATGAAGATAAAGTAAGGCCCTATCCTGAACAACCTCATGTGGAAGTGGCTCAAATTGTAATACCAGAAGATCATAATTTCGTCACTTTAGGAGAAAACATGGAGTCGAGCCGGTGACCCTAAACAAAGGCACTTCTTTGGAAGTAACCAAAGGGAAGTAAATTTCATTTCCTTTAGTTTTCCGCATTAGTTAGATATGTATGTGTGTTTCTATGTTTGTTTGTTTGTTACTTGTTTTAAGTTTTCAATTAAAATAAGAGAGAAAATAAAACAAACAAATAAACAATTTCTCATTTTCTATTACTGCCAGGACTATATAGTTATGATTAGAGAATGATTTGACTAGAGAATTTCATGGCAATTTGAGCGTGTACTTTTACTTTTGTGATTGGTCGATGTTCATTATCTTTAGAAGGGTAGTGACTAATGGTAGGCAAAGCTGGTGAGATTTTAAACCTTATTAGATTCACATATCTATATTAGTCTCATTGTCTTTTAATAATGTGTGGCCTTCATGACGTGTACATCTTGATTTTGCCTTGATTTTCTATTTTAGACTACATTTTTATCACATGTATTAATATGGAGATGATTAGGCATTTTTTATTTTCTGACCTACATTAGCCAAATAGCTTACCCTATTGACATGATTTCTCCCTTGTTAAGCCCCATTGAGCTTTATTTGCCTTTTCTTTGTGTATTAATCACGTTATATGCTTTAACCCTAACCTAATGTCCTTCCCAAACCTTAAAGCTAGTGGAATATTTGTTGATTGTTGAGTTTGTGGATATACAAAAGTATAAGTGTGGGGGTGTACACATGTGTGGGTTGGTGATAATGTTGAGATGTTATTTTATATCTTATCA
Source organism: Erythroxylum fimbriatum (assembly GCA_026770325.2). NCBI lineage: Eukaryota > Viridiplantae > Streptophyta > Magnoliopsida > Malpighiales > Erythroxylaceae > Erythroxylum > Erythroxylum fimbriatum. Next base: position 4,743,615 of record JANZLH020000067.1, read on the forward strand.
TTGAAATTCCCATGTTGATGTAGTTTCTTTTAATTTCCATAAAAAAAAGAGAAAAGCTAAATAAAAGAAAAAGAAAGAAAGAAAGAAAAAATTGTTTAAATAAATGTATTTATATGGAAGTGCATATGCTTTGAAAAGTTTTTTATGATTAATGCATCATCCTCAAGTTGTAATGAATGGTTTACTTGAGTATGTTGAATATGAGGTAGATGTTGTCTTAGAAGGTTCACTCATTATAGTTTCAAAGTAGTGTTATCATCAATCTCCATGAGTGATCCCTTTTGATTCGTTATGCTTCTTGTGGTTTGTGTTTGGGAGCTTAATTGAGTTGTGAAATATAATTGTTGCATTCGTCATAACTGACGGTACCTAGTTATTTGTGAATGTTAACTTATGCACTTGATATCTCATTGAGTGTTACTGTTGTTTCACTAGCTTTGATGGCTTTCATGCTACTTTACCCAAATACATCTCACCTTATCTTTGAGAACATTACAACCTTGAAAAGTCCTTTGATCCATGATTTTTCATATGAACCTTAGTGTTGAAGAAATGAAATGATATGCAAAGTTGTGGAATAGCATGATCATGAATAATATTGAGTGTACCTGTGAATATATCTTATTTAAACACATTTTTCATGTGTACCATTATATTACTCTGTTTTTAAAGATAATGAATGTTGATTGATAATGAGTAAAAGCGTTGAATGTTAATTCATGCTATAATTTTGAAAGTCATTCATCTTTTCTTATAATTATGTATTCTTGAAACATATAGGAAATGAATAAATGTTTTGGGTTGGTGATTTTAATTTAGATGTTTTGCTATAGGATGTCCAAAAGCTAAGTGTGGGGCAAATTGATACATGCTTAATTGATGACAAATTTGTTCAATAATACTTAGTGAATATTACTAGGAAAGTGAGACGAAAGCACTACACTTAAGTCGTTTTCCAAAGATTCATATCCACTTGTCTTCATAGAACAAGAATTAGGAATATTAAATCAAGAAGAAGATAAGAAATTACCAAGAAAGATGAAGAATGAAGAGCATAAAGACCACTCACGACTTGCTGGAATTTTGTCATAGTCGTGAGTGAATTACAACAGCTATGGATTACAAGATGAAGACACCTCACACTACCAAAGGAGCTAGTTATCCCATGCATCAAAACCTAGCTATTAAATATAAAAAACTTGTATGGAATGAGAGTACACTTCGGTGGAACTATCAGCCACTAATGGCTATGAATTAATTTGGCATAGCCATGATACTTAACTCACGACCATGCCAAATTATTTAACAGTAGTGAGTTAATAGCTCACAGCTATGCAATATAGTTATATGGGCATGCGTTATTCCTCACGCCTATGTAAGATGGTGTTTTATGTGTCCATAACCAAAGATGGAGATAGATGCAATTGGAGTGGACAACTAGAGCAATAAAGGAGGCTGAAGCAAAAACGTGAAGTGTGAGGGTGAAGAACACTCAGCTGCATGGTTTGCATGGGCTTAAGTTATTTCTCATACCCATGCAGGTGCTCTTGCACCCGTGAGGCCTTAAGATGCCACCTTACCCAATTTTTTTAACCTAGCATTTTAATATATATTGAATGTGTGACGACACAAAAAGATATGAAAGTTATGGTGTGTTTCAGCTGGTGAAAACTTCAGGAGCTTCGAGAGGGCATAAAGAGGGAGGCAAGCTCTCCACCGTGAGAAGACCCATAGAGGGGTAGCTTTCTGATGCCAGTTCAGAGGTGACTTCGATGTCGATGACTCGATTTAGTGTATTTCTCCTTGTATTGGTTGTTTTCTTTCTATCTTTAGAAATTGATTATGTTGTCTGATATGTAAGAATTTGGGTATTGTGAAAAGATGATTTTAATGCGTTCATTGGATCATTTTATTACAAACCCATTGCTAGAATATTCAATGTAATCCGTAATTGTTATGTTGAAATTCATTTGTAGCAACTAATGGTTCATAATTATTAGGGATAACATAACCTAGGTTAAATGATGCATCGTATATGGTTATTGCCTTACTTAATCGGTTTCCCTAATTTGTAATGCTATAACCTAATTGAATCTAGAGATTGTATCCTAGGTTATTCGGTAGTTAGGTTTAATTAACGATCGTATCTTGATCAAACAATACTTAAGGGAAAACTCAGGTTAATAGATTAACCTATGATTAATAGTTTTTAGGAGAGATTTGAGAACAACAAATCATTGAAATATGCTTAATTAGGGTGTAGGCCGAGATAAAACCAAAGAATCGGATTCCTAACGAATTCACCACTTTTATCATTTTCACATGTTTTCATCAATTTTCTTTTCTTAGTTAGTTTAGTTTTATTTTCTTATTTTAAAACCAAACCAAAATCTCCTTTAAAACTTAAACACCAATTGATTTCATTTCATAAACTTTACACACACTCTTTGTAGGTCTAGTTTATTTTGATTAGCGTTACGACACGCTACCAACAGACTTGTTACTCTTAATAGACTGAGTTATCTTAATATTTGTCCAATTTATTACTTGTATAAAAACCAAAGATCCTTATTTATCTCCTCGTTAATTGTGATTACTTATTTTCCATTTATATTGGAATTTAAGATATATGTTAGTTGAATATCATAAGGCATAACCATATTAAGATTCTTGATTAATTAAGTTCAGATAAAAACATCTCTAAGAGAAAAGAAGTAATTTATCTTATAGCTCTTAGATGCTCCATATATATCATTTGGAAGGAAAGGAATAGTAGATTCTTCAAGCGAGCTAAAAATACAAAGGAGTAAGTTGGAGTTGATCAATTCCATTGGTTAAGAGAATAACTTATAATAAATTATTGTTATAGAGGATTTAGTAGCTTAATAGCTTATGTATAGAGATAAGATGTTTAACTAGCACAACTCATGCACTAGAATTGAATGATGTTCTTCCTTCTGACTTTCACAATCCAAAAACCAAGCTACATGATTAATTCCAAAATCAAATATGGACTTGTAAGGATTATGAACTTTGGCTTAAGGCGTTTTTTGTTTTATCTCTTCTATTAAAATCATTCTTGAACTTTACAAAAATATGAACAACCTAAGTATTGATGGTGATTGGTTATTTGCTAATGTCATTCTGCTTGTATTTAGTAACATTCAAGTTTTGATGGTTTACAAGTAAAAATGACATTTAATTGAGGACTATGTAATTACTATGTTTTGTAATGCATTTCCATGTCTCATACCATATTGGCTTGCATGAATTTATGCTTTAGAAGTCGAGAGTAGAAGAATTAAATATGGGGAAAAAATGATAACATGTTTGTGTAGTGCTTTAAAATACTTTGACGTGTTCTTTTTGTGTCTTCTCTTATGTTAGAGCATACCGAATTCCAGATGAGAAGTCGAGATAACCCTTTTTGAACATAATCATAACATGATACTATATTACTTTTTTGTTTAAGAACACCCCCGCATGTCTCATCCTATATTTGTTCCATATTGCAGGACTTAAACAAAAGTCTAAGAAGCTGACAGCAACCTAATGTAACAAATTCAAAATATGTAACCATGCACTCATCGTCTTGGACAACACCTTTACATGTCTTTATCTATGATTAGGCCTTTAAAGAAATAGTAAGGGCCACAGATCAACACAAGCTTAACACGCTACCATGTATTTACCTTATTTCACATCAAATTTTAAGAGTAAGACATACATTTCAGTATATGTGCTCATATTCAGTATTACAGACAATGTTTATCATTAACAAACTAATGTTTTTGTATCGTTTTATTCTTGTGTTCACAATATTGAACCATTATATGCTTGTGGCCTCTTAATCCCATAAAGCTTACATCTCTTATATTATATCATGGAAGTACCATTCCTTTACCCTATTTCTCTTTCCTTGTTTGTTTCTTTTTATTCCCTTTATATGTTTTATATATTCAGTGCAATGTACGACTTAAGTGTGGAGAAGTTATTTCTTATACTGACATTTGTGCTTATCAATTTCATTACAAACTTCTTAATAGAGATTAATTAACAGTATATTGATTATAATAACTCATCATAAAATTGATTGTCTTAATAAATTGATATGTTTTGGCAATTAGCCGTGAATTTTGATGACTGATTTGAATTCAATTTGCTTCATGAATGTAACATCCCACTACTATAATGCATATGCCCAAACATCCAGAGGACATTCAAGAACATACTCTATGGGAATGGCATGTTAGAGCAATCACATCAACTTGTATGGAATCATATAGAATATAAGCATTTTCAAAGATCAAACCTCCTTATTTCATTCACAAAGTGAAAATTACTTACATAGTCATTTCATTTCGTTTCATCATCCATGTTTGTACAAAACATATATAACATTTGAGAATTTAAGGTTCTATACAAAAAGTACAATGTGAAATGAGAAGCTAAATAAAAGTATTCTATCTAGACTCTGTGGGTATCAGCTAACTAGACCTTTGAGCCATTCTTGTTTCCAAAATTTGACAATACTAGGCTGCTACCAGATTGCCTTAAAAGCTACGTTACCCCGGTACCTAAAAATCAATGATACAATTTTGATAAGTTTGCGAACTCAGTGAGTGAACCATTATCGATGTGTCTACTCAAGTCAGGACACAACATCATAACGTATAATCCAAATTCTCAAATATATCACATTCTTCAAAATCAATTCCCATTTATCTCATCTTTTAGTTTGCATACCAAATCACTATATATATATATAACCGATCAGCAAGCGTCTATCAATCGATTTGAAAATCAAATAGCACGTTCATAACACTTTTCGTTCATTTTCACCAGGCCAATATAGCCATATAATAAGAAGCAAAAGAAGTAGCTAGAAGCGAACGCTTCTAGCTCTTTCATTCTTATTCACGAATGAATTGGGAAAGCCAACAGAAAGATTCGATTTTGACTTCGTTGAGCCTATGCTACTCTTGTCTATGCGTAGCGCCATCCTCCACTCTCGTTTCGGGGCACTAAGGGGTTTGATTTTCTCACATTTCAACAAACACATTATGAATGCAAACATTTAATGTAGTCATCTCAAATAATACAATCACTCATCTCAATAATTCATTTTAACAATATGTACACAATCATTTTATATTACCATTTCAACATAATTTAGTAATTCTTCACAACTATCTGCATGACACATACATGGATTTAAAAATCAAATAGCACGTTCATAACACTTTTCGTTCATTTTCACCAGGCCAACATAGCCATATAATAAGAAGCAGGCGAAGCAGCTAGAAGCGAGCGCTTCTAGCCCTTTCTTTCTTATTCACGAATTAATTGGGAAAGCCAACAGAAAGATTCGATTCTGACTTTGTGGAGCCTGTGCTACTCTTGCTTGTGCGTAGGGCCATCCTTCACTCCCGTTTCAGGGTACTAAGGGGCTTGATTTTCTCACATTTCAACAAACACATTATGAACGCAAACATTTCTTGTAGTCATCTCAAATAATACAATCACTCATCTCAATCATTCATTTTAACAATATGTACACAAACATTTTATATTACCATTTCAAGGTATTTTAGTAATTCTTCACAACTATCTGCATGACACATATATGATATATATATATATATATATAAGTGCAAAGGTACAGGTGACTCCACTTTCTTTTGATTTTGTTGTGTTCGAATGCCTATTTAACTATCCTGTGTTTGTTGTCGACACCGGGGGTGGATACCAGGCTCATTAATAACTGAGCCTTTGGCTCTTTGTGCACATTTCTGAGCTTTAATCTCCTTTTTCCTCTGGTCACTCCGGTCACAACTCCTTTATCTGATCATGCATATCAATGTCATGAAATGCATCAAATCACATATTATGCTATCAATAATTCTCATTCAATATGCACAGTCATATAACACATGCATTGGATCTAAGTCCGACATTTAACAGTCAATTGAGCACTCATTTACCCACATTCATATACAAGTAGATAGCACTTCCACTACATTCCTGAATATTGAACTCTTCGGATAATCAATGTCCGGAATTATCAATATCATAATCATATCAAAACAATTCAAACATAACCACATATATAATTGATATTTCAGATTTAGGTTACTCACAGTATGCTCCAATTAGCTATTTCCTTGACGAGCTAACAATGTCTGGATGTGGATGCTCAATTTGTGCTTTTATATCATGCAATACACACATATTTACACATCACTTACTTGATTAATGACTGCGTGTCGTTTCGCTAATCAAAATTAAAATTACTAGACTACTACTGTAGAGTGGTGAGTCTAGGTCGATCCCTCAGAGAGTGCGTGTGAAGTCTAAGAAATGAAAATAACTGGTGTTTACACTAATGGGGGGTTTTGGATTTTTGAAATGAAATAAAATTAAAATAAAACTAAATAATAAAAACAAATTAAAGAAAACATGCAAAATGATAAAAACGGGAAATTCGGTAGGGACCCGGTTCTTCGGTTCAATCTCGGCCTAAATCCTAAGCAAGTAAATTTTATTAATTTGTTGTTCTTTAACCTCTCATTGAAA
>JANZLH020000067.1:4750290-4762458 GCA_026770325.2 Erythroxylum fimbriatum
CACGAATTAAGAGTCAAAAAGTATATTAAAAGTTATGAAAATGCAGCCAATTAATATGATAAACCTGGGCTCAATCATGGAGTCCTGATTAAATTTACTGGTGACCGACGAATGTTCCCGAGTTGTTTGATATCGATGGACAAGGCTAAGGAGTTGATTCATCAGGGATGTCAAGCATATCTCTCACATGTGATTGACACTTCGGCACAGAAAGTCAAAATTGGAGATGTCGCTATTGTGAGCAAGCTCGCCGATGTCTTTTCGGAGCAGTTACCTGGATTGCCACCTGATCGAGTGTTTGATTTTGTTATTGAATTAGTCCTAGGGACAACATCGATATCTACACCGTTGTATCGCATGACACCAATAGAATTAAAAGAGCTGAAGGTTCAGTTGCAAGAGTTATTAGACAAGGACTTCATCAGACCAAATCATTCACCGTAGGGAGTACCAGTATTATTTGTCAAGAAGAAGGATGGGACCCTCCGCTTATGTATTGATTATTAGAGTTAAACAGGGTTACCATTAAGAATAAATATCCACTCCCCAAGGTTGATGACTTGTTTGATCAAATGAGATGAGCTGTAGTATTCTCAAAGATCGATCTAAGGTCTGGGTACCATCAGTTGAAGACTGATAAAAGTGATGTGTATAAGACTACTTTTCGGATGAGGTATGGACACTATAAATTTTGGTGATGTCGTTCGGGTTGACAAATGCACCTACAGCATTTATGGACTTCATGAACATGGTGTTCCATCCTTATTAAGATCAGTTTGTCATAGTCTTCATTGATGACCATCTGATTTATTTTAAGGATGGGGAGGAGCATGCTAGACATCTCTAGATTGTGCTGCAAATACTTTACGAAAGATAGTTGTACGCGAAGTTTTCAAAATGTGAATTCTGGATGAAGGAGATAGGATTCCTTGGGCATGTGGTATCAGGAGAAGGTACTTTTTTGGACTCGAAGAAAGTGGAAGCTATACTTGAGTGGGCCAAGAATGTGACAGAAGTTCGCAGCTTTCTAGGGTTAGCTGGTTATTATCGAAGATTTGTTGAGGGTTTCTCAATAATTGCAGCCCCTTTTTTTAGGCTTACCCAAAAGGGGGTAAATTCTCAATGGGATGGCAATGTGAGGCGAGTTCCTAGGAGCTGAAGAGGAGATTAACTTCTTCGCCAATGCTTGCTCTACCTACCCAGGGGGTTAGGTATAAGGTGTACAGTGATGCCAGTTACCAGGGGCTTGGCTGTGTGCTTTTGCAGGCTGGGTGAGTTATTGCATATGCTTCTAGACAGCTGAAGAAGCACGAGCTAAATTATCCTACATATGATTTGGAGCTCACAGCGGTGGTGTTCGCACTCAAGATTTGGAGACGCTATCATTATGAGAAGAATTGTTGTATATACAACAACCACGAAAGTTTGAAGTACCTAATGACACAGAAAGAGCTAAACCTCAGACAAAGGAGATGGTTGGAATTGATTAAGGATTATGACTTAGTGATTGACTATCACCTGGGAAAAGTAAATATGGTAACCGATGCACTGAATCGTAAGTCCTGTTTGGTAGTAACTGTTAGGTAGAATCCTTATATGTCTTATTTGATGAGTGTATGGAGCCTTAGGGTTGGACTCTCAATGGCTGAGGATGATGAAACATTACTAGCAAGGTTTGAAATTCAGCCAACACTATTTGATGAGATCAGGAGATCACAGGCCGACAATCCTGAGTTAAAGGTCATTTGGGAGAAATTGCCATCCGAAGAGGATGAAGCGTTCTGACTGAGAGAAAATGAGTCGATGGTCTTTAGAGACAGTCTGTGAGCCAGATGACCAGGGTCTTAGGCAAGCTATCTTGGAATAAGCTCACATTTAGACTTATGCTATACATCTTGGTAGCACTAAGATGTATTGAACTCTTTGAGAGAGCTATTGATGGCCAGGGATGAGGAGAGAGATAGCAGAATTTGTGGCCAGATGCTTTCCTTGTCAACAAATAAAGGCAGAGCATTAGAAACCAGTGGGTATGCTACAGTCTTTGCCTATTCTGGAATAGAATTGGGAGGATATGACAATGGATTTTGTAGTTGGACTATCTCGTACATCTAAAGGTCACATTGCTATTTGGGTTATAGCAGATAGATTGACGAAGTCTGCTCATTTTTTGCCTATCCACACAACCTACTCTTTGGAGAGATTGGAAAAGATGTATATCGATAAGATTGTGAAGTTGTACGAGGTGCCAGTTTTTATAATATCAAATAGGGATCCAAGATTCACCTCCTGATTTTCGGCGAAATTCTAGAAATCTTTGGGGACTAAACTTAAGTTTAATACTGTATTCCACCCCCAAACTGATGGACCGTCGGAGAGGACCATTCAAACACCCCCATACTGATGGTTAGTCGAAGAGGACCATTCAAATGCTAGAGGACATGCTAAGAGCATATGTGATGGAATTCCAAGGGAGTTGGGATCGGCACTTGCCTTTGATAGAATTTGCTTATAACAATAGTTATCAGGCAAGTATCGGTATGCCACCATATGAAGTCCTTTATGGAAGAAAGTGCAGGACACCTCTATGTTGGGTATACGGGTGGTTGTCATATGCCCGATGTGGCTCTGAGTCGTGACACTCTATCCCACTCCACTAGCTCTATTCTACTAGACAGTCATTTCAGTTACTGTTCCTCCTGTCACTCCCAAGTATACTCCAACAACAGCAGGACACTCTCTGATCTGATGCTCAAAGGAGCTACAACGGAGACAAGATCCCAATAGCTTCTAACATTCACCACTATGTCTCTTTCCACAGTGCTCATAGCTAGTCATCTGTGGTGGTTGCCTGTTATAAGTTTACTGTCCTAACGCTTGACCTCTACCAAAATAACCAAAACCGCCTCTCGTCCTAAACCCTGACTGTCTCAATCTCAGCCTCTGGCGTTTACTAAATCTTCTGCTAGAATTAGCTTGTCTCTTCATTCTAAATTCTTGCTTGTACGTAAATGCTTAATTCTGATCGAAGCAGCTCTCAGCTCGGTGAAGCTGCTTAAGTTAGTAATTGCCAACCTCGTTTTGATTTCCACGTTCAACCCATCTTTAAACCGTCTACATTTGTCCTCTTCAGTCAGGATTAAGGTTGTAGCATACTCCATCAATTCATTAAACTACACTTCATACTAGGCTACAGTGAGGTTCCCCTATTTCAGATTGAGGAACTCCTTCATTTTTTGGTCCAGGTAGATCTTTGGTCTGTATTTCTCCTTAAAGACCGCCAAAAAGTCTTCCCAAGTTAACTTACATGGTCGGAAAGAGCTATTCCACCACTGCTAAGCTATACCTTGCAGTAACTAGACGACATAATCAAACCTCTCGTCCGATTCACAATCCATCTGGTCCAATATCCTTTTAGTTCTCTCTAACTAGCTTTCTGCTTCAGTAGGGTTTGTACTTTCATAGAAGTCCATAACCTCCTACTTTCTGAGTTTATCATATCTTCTCTCTCCTTTTAGGAATTATCAGAAGCATTTGTTTAGACTGATATACCGAAGACTCTCTATTAGCCCCTATGGACTCAAGTTCAGCTGATTCGACAACTCTGTTTCTTATTGCGGATGACCTATAACAAACAACAATGATTATCACTATACAAATCTCTCGCTAGATATCATCTTAAACGACTCCTATACGTCCCTAAGGATGCCAAACTAGGCTCTGATACCAAAATTGTAACATCTCACTACTATAAGGCATATACCCAAACATCCAGAGGACACTCAAGAACATACCCTATAAGAATGACATTTTAGAGCAGTCACATCAACTTATGTGGCATCATATAGAACATAAGCAATTTCAAAGATCAAACCTCATCATTTCATTCACAAAGTGAAACTTACTTACATTTTCATTTTATTTCATCATCCATGTTTGTACACAGCATATCATTTGAGAGTTTAAGGTTCTATACAAAAAGTATAACATGAAATGAGAAGCTAAACAAAAGTATTATATCTAGACTTCGCAGGTATCAGGTGATTAGACCTTTGAGTCATTCTTATTTCCAAAATTTAACAATAATAAGTTTCTACTAGATTACCTCAAAAGCTAAGTTACCACGGTACAATTTTGATGAGTTTGCGGACTCAGTGAGTCACTCAAATCAGGACACAACATTTCAACATATAATCCAAATTCTCAAATATATCTCATTCCAAATTCTCAAATATATCACATTCTTCAAAACCAATTCCTATTTATCACATCATTTAGTTTGCATACCAAATCACTATATGTATATATATATCTCACATTCAACAAACACATTATGAATGCAAACATTTCATGTAGTCATTTCAAATAATTCAATCACTCAACTCAATCATTCATTTCAACAATATGTACATAAACATTTCATATTACTGTTTCAACATAATTTAGTAATTCTTCACAACTATCCGCATGACATATACATGACATATATATCCTTTACGGACAATGGATTCATTTCAGATACTATCCCGTACCCATTTAGGATACCGGGCTCATTAATAACTGAGCCTGTCGCTCTTTGTGCACATTTCTGAACTTTAAACTCCTTTTCACTCTGGTCACTTCAGTCTCAACTCCGTTATCTGATCATGCATATCGATGTCATGAAATGCATCAAAACGTATATTATGCTATTAATAACTCTCATTCAATGTGTACAATCATACAACACATTCACCGGATCTAAGCCTGACATTCAACATTTATTTGAGCACTCATTTACCCACATCCACATACAAGTAGATAGCACTTCCAATATATTCCCGAATATTGAAATTTCCACAATTCATACCTTTATATGCAACTTCAATTCATGCAAATTCAACTACCAAATTAGCTACATAAAACTCATCAAAACTCTACTTATTTGGTTCTTCATCATTCACCACATATCATCATACATATAACCCTAACTTTGTCAAATTCTAAAACACTTCAATAACATCCCTCTTTGATATAACTTCACCCTCATTAACACTTCAAATCTCTACCTAAACGATTCATATAACCTACTATTTCCATGCATCAAAACAAAACTAATTGATTCATCAAAATCTAACACAACTCATCATCAACCCTACATATATTATCTCAATTTAATCATTATAAATGTTATACTAAGATATATCACAACAGGGCAAGAAATCACTTACTTGTTTAACTCTACTTTCACCTCAATCCACAAGATATCCTAGCCCTACAAACTTGCAAACATAAAGCATATTCTAATAACAAGATGAAAACACAAAGGGGCTTCAACAACAAGATGAAGATAACTAAATTTTGGAGTGGTAAGGTGTAGGATTGTGGGAAAATATTCAAGGGTTATGGAACTTATTCGAGTGTGTCATTGGTGAGGGAAAGAAGGAGAAAACATAAGACTAAAACATGAAATAAGGTGGTCTTGCAAGTGTAAGAGACGTGGGTGAGGTGTGTGGTGAAGAAGATGGACACTTGGCATGACATTTGTCATGTTAAGAGCCATATTAGGTGTCTTTGTCTTACTCTCCTAATTTTCACTCCATAACTAATCCACTTGTCATTTAATCACTAAGCCATATGTTATTCAACTATACCACCATTTGTTTCTGATGGATTCAAGACATTTGATTATTCATGTCACGTCACCATTTCATGGGCTCATTCAACCTAGATTTCCATGTATCATTTTGTTTTGTCCTTTAACATTTTTCCTAGACTATATGCATATATCACCTTATCAATCACTCTATTGTAACAATAGATTCCTAATTCACTAATTATAATCCATCACATAAAATTCAAGACATAATCAACACACAATTACATCATAATCATTTAACATCTTTTATACCTCGGGATATGTCAATTGAGTGCATATACCATTTCTACGATGTCCCTAAATCATGATGAATGTATATATGCAAATATGATGTATGCAAGTGAAATGCAGTTTATTTATTCGCATATGATATGACTTAGTCTAACAGTTAAATCCTCAAGTATAGAAACGGGTTATTACATAGTGCCAATAGAATCATTTATAACTTGACTCTAAGTTCTTCTTAAAGGAGTTTTAGAGAGAGCAGTTCATTAACAATGGAAGGAATATTAGCATTATTTTAGGATGGGGTAGTAAGGTTAGAGAGGAGCTGAGACAATTAAGAATAGAGAGGAGGAAAATAAAAGGAGTACTGGGAAGAGAAGGGGTGGATCGAGTTTGGGATAGATGACATTTATAGAATTGGTAAAGAAAGAAAAGAAGGAAAATGATTTAAAATATCATTACTATAAACAGTAAAAAAAATCAAGGCAGGAAAGAATAACAAAGAAAACTCTAGATTTGAGAACTAAGCTTGGTTTATCTCAAAGTAAAGAAAAAACTCATAGGGAGGAACGAAGTGTAAGGAAAGGGTAGGGTAAGAAAGGGTAAGGTAAGTGAATAAATAGTTGGACATAGATAGGTCAATTGAAAAGGAAAAAGGGGGTCTAAAAGCACCGAGGGGTGACACTAGGGAGAAAATGTAGGGATGAAGAGGTACTAACTAATAAAATAAAAAGGTTACCAAAGATGGGAGAAGGCATGGTGGATGGGATGAATATGGAACACTGGATGGGAGGAAGAAGGTAAAATGAGAGTGGTAACATCATCTTTTAAATAATATAGTATCATATATTCCCTATCTTTTAACCAATAAAAGTATTAGGTTCGTATGAAGTATAATAACATATATAATTTAGTCATAGTTAATAATTAGTGATAAAAGTATAATCATGTTAATTTTGAGATAAAAAGGAATTCAAAATCAATTAATTGATCCAAATAGTGATTTTGATCCAAATGTCTCATTATTTCAATATTCATGACACATATTTAACATGTGTTGCTTTTAAACAATTATAGGCCAATAGTTACTTCAAATTTGAAATAAACTAACATAATTAAAGATTTCAAACCTAATTTCATTAAAAGATCTAAAAATATCACATTTATTATATAAAATTTAATACAATTTTAAAGCTAAATTTTGTGCTCAAATTATATTTTATTTCATAAAACTTAATACTATTATAAGAAAAAAGTCTAAAATGGTCCTTAAGCTTTGATGTTATGTGCATATTGGTCCTTATAACTTTCATTTTATCAAATTAACCTTATATTTCTTTAAAGTTTCTCTTTGGATCGTCAATTCATTGGTACAACACCTATGGTACACGCCTTGTCGATGTCGTGTTTGATTTATTAAAAGGGAGAAAAGTAAGAATATTTTAGTATTTTTTACAGCTAAACAAACACAGATATCTCTTATTCACTTCTATCATTGTTTGTAGCTTACCTTCTCTTTCCCCGCCCCACCTCATTATCCATCATCTTCATTTGAGTCAACCAAGGTAAGTTCTATCTAAGAATTGTAGGGGATCAAACCTTGATTCCTGCAAAATGATCTTATGATTAGAATGAAATATGAGTTTTTGTAAGTGATGATTGATCTTTTTCCTTCCTATTGAGAGCTACAACAAATCTCTACAAAATTGTTCTCTTCCTCTCTTAAAATTTGAGTTTTTTAAGTTAAAATTAACCTTTTTCTAACAATGTATGCATAGTTACATAGAATTTGTACTGATTTTTCTAACAAATCTAAGTTATATAGATATATCGGTTTCTTTTTGTTTTCATATCTTTGAAGCACCTAAAAATCTTTATAATGTTGCTGTCTTGGAAGGTTATTCTTGTTGTAGGCTTGTTATGCCGATTTCTCTTTGTTTTTATGTTTATTATTATTGTATGCTAGTTATAATCTTATTAATGCCTCTATCTCTTCATAAACTCAATTGAACTTTAATTAATTCAACTTTGATATCCAACATCATTATATACCCATTAGTTGTTATATAAAGACGGAGAGATAGTGGTATCTAATATATAATTGGCATATGTTTTTATCAACCATAATGGAAGAAGAATCTTTCAAATCAACTGGAAGAAGTTATAGTGAAAAGCAATGTGATGAGCAAGATTTCTATTGATAAGGAAGTTGAAACACTTTGGTGACTTTTTAGACTAATGACAATCCTAGAAGAAGTTTTATGAATGCCTTTATTATTAGTTATATTAATAATAAAGAAATTGCTATTTGATAATAAATAAACTTTGTTTCCAAATTATTGTAGTAATAGAGATGTAATTTTTTTCAAATGGGTATATGAAGATTTAAGTGAAAACAAAAAATATATTATAAATTGAAAGTTAAGAATAGAAGGTTGAAATTTGAGAATAACAAGTTAAAAGAAGGTAAGTGTATGGATAATATGCATGAGCTATACAGTAAATTGGCAAAAGTGAAAGTGACATTATAATACACAATATTTAAGGCAAAAAGATTGCAAAAGGTGATATTTTATTATAGAATGTATTTTGTAATATTTACAGCAATATTTGTAACTCTATTTATTAAAAAGTTGAAAAATATGGACTTCATAAACTTTGATGTCACACTATGGTAATTTTTTAGGAATGTTCTATTAGATTGAAAGTTTCTTATAAGTTGGATGGACTAATATATTATCAGCTTTTATGGTGCTTTTTGTTGTTGTTTTTGTATATAGTTGTTATTGAATAATTGAACATAATATTAAGTTTGAAAATCAACTCAAAGTTTTAAACACGATTCTTTCCTTGTAAATTAATAATATCATATATCAAATAATATATATCTTTATCAACCGAATAAATTGTTCATCTTAAAGTGGTTATCATCATCAATCATCTTAATCATATAAGAAAGGCCAATTCCAATAAGTATTTCCAAAAAGAACTTCCATTTAAACAACTTCATCTCAAAGTTGTAAGCTAATTCCAATAACAAGTAAGTACTATTTAACCAACTTCAACATATCACAAGTGATTGTAAACTAAGTCTCATGCTAAATAACTTCCATTGAAGCAAGTCTTAAATGGTATAAGTAATAATATAATTCATAACAATTTCAAAAATCAAGTTTGACTTGAGTTAAAGCTAACTCCGTAAGATTTCTTCTTTTTATGTTCTTTTCATTACATAAGGTAGATGAAGTAATGCTATTTTCACCATTCCATTACAATCATCTAGATTGAAATTAAATTTTAGTTTAAGAATTAGATTCTACGTTAAAGGAAATTTATAAGTTTTTTTGCCTCAATATCTCAACATTTTCTCCTTCATGTTTATATATGACAATAACAATGGTTATCTAGAGTTTGTATGATTTCGAATATCAATAAAACATAATTCTATATATAATTTAACTTATGTGATACTTAATTGATCTAGTTGACTCTTTGAAGTGTAATCTATATCCACTAACTTTTCTTCCTCTACCTTGATCTCTTCCTCTTCCTCTCACCATTATTTATAATCATCATGGTTCTTCTGTCTACTCACTTCACGTGTATGTGTAATTTTTGTTGATTTAGTGTATGATGAATGTATATATTGAAATCCTTGTTTTTATCTTCTAATATTTGTGTTAGATGATCCTAGAACCTATAACTATTTTGTAAATATTGAATAAATAGTAAAAAATCGTAATATTAAAATTAATTTCATAATTAGTGTGAAATTTCTTACCTTTATGTATTTTTCCATGATTGTTGGTTATGCTATGTTATTTTTCTAGGTCAACGAGGCATTCTTTTTTTTTTCAATTGATGACTCATTGACTTCATATTGAGGCCAAAATCTTAGACCATCAAGTGGCTCAAGGGAATATTTGTATTTTTGCATGTAACTCTCTTTTCTATAACTTATATCGATCTATTCATCTAGATTCCTATAACTATGGTAAATGGGAGCCATGGCATGAGGACATGGAATACTTATCAGGTCCTATTATTTACAAGTAAGAATGCTAATGCTCATATGAAATATGTCTAATCCATTATTATCCCATTTCTCTCTAAAAATCATTTTTGTATGCATCCTCTTCATCATCATCTTCCTAATATACTCCAACATACTAATAATAGGCTTCAGTCTAGCCTTCAAGACCCAACCATTGAAGGTTTGGCTCATATTATTATCCATACAATCACATTTAGCATTAATACTAAAATATGCCTTGCACCAGGTCTCTTTAGGATATTCTAATATATCTTCAACATAACCTAGCCTCAATTCATTTAAAACATAAAACTAATCACTGAAATTAGGCATAAAGGTTGTGCTGGTTATTCTCCCTAACTGAAACTTTAGATCATTTCCATTCCATCTTTATCCCCAGTTAGCATAAATATGGCTTTCATATATTTTACGCTCAATATTTGCTTGCAAGTCTTTAATTATATTGAGAAGATCCTAAATAACAATATAAAATAATAAGAATAAGCAATATGATAAATTAAATAAGCATATATAATTAATAATATGAAAAATATCTTTTGCATACTAGATATGAATGTGAAGCCATTACCTTCTCTAAGTTGTAGACCTAAAATTGGAAGCTTTAAAAACCACTTTGATATTTTTGTACATTTAATATCAACCACACCCTAAGGAGTAGAAACATTTGATTGTTTCCATCCATTCCAGAAGTACCCAATAATTGTCGTTTACATATCCCCTTAAAGGAATATATATCTACTCATATTATTGGTTCATAACCTTCAATCCAACCTCCTTTACAAGCATTGAAATAAATATAACATCTTGTAAATACCATTTTACCATTAATATTGGCTATGTTTTTATTGCCCATGTCATACTTAAGTTCTTGTTCTTTAGGTCCTTAACATATCCCAATAGTTTAACAAATCCTTCCACCGTGCATCATCTTAATGATAGCAGCCTTTGCTCTTTTACGTGTGTTGAAACTCACATCCACTATTTACTCCTTCGTCAATAATGCCTTTAAGCTAGTAATCCTAATGTTTGATTATAATTCAATCCTATCCTAGTAGTGGCTTACAATCCATTTGGATGTGATGAGCTTATTAATGTTAATGATTATACAATTATGCTTAGGTTTATATCTCTTCACTGTAAAATTGTTTTCATTTCTCTTAATACTTGCAAAAAGTAACTAAAGGTATTATGTTGCACATTTCACCCTTACCCCTAACTTCTCCTCTCTTTTTTTTTTGTAGTTTAGGCCTAAACTCTTTGCAATTGAGTATTTAAAAATTACCTCTTTGAATTCCCTCATATTTTTAAACTTCAAACTTACACCTAAGATGGAATGTTACATGTTGGATCATAATAAAGTAGTTTATACTTACCTCTCATTACATTATTAACATCCACATTTGAATTTCTGCAGTATTAACCCAAGTTATCTCCTAATGTATTCACTATCTTTTTCATAATCATCTAGGTCATTTCGATGTCCGATTTCACTTTCATGGTTTGCAATATAATCATTCGCAGCATATCATGAATTCTTTTTTTGCATTTCCTCTCTTATATTTTGATCTAATAACCTTAAGATCATTGCCATCTCTTCCACTTTCACATTCTAAATTATTCCATAGATCACTATCACTAACCTTCTTTTCAGTAGATATTATGCATAACACTATTGGCAATACATATACCATCAATAATAGTGGGCACATTATCAACTTTAGTTAACGTACCACCAGAGGTAGTAAGCACAAAATAAACTTTATTATGCAGACCATTAGCTTCAGTTAACATAACACTAATGGAGTTATTCATGAAATTAACTTTATTATGCACACCATCAACTTCATTTGACACAATAAAGGCAATAATAACCATAAAATCAACTTTAGTATGCATACCATTAACTTTAATATGCTCACTATTAAAAGTGGTAGGAACATCTAAAAATAAGCACAACATTACCATCATTCTCATTTAAAACCACAATGTTTTCTTCGTTATTGTAAGTGTAAGTCGACTTGTACACTTCTGTAACTCGACTTACACATTCACGGTACCTATAAGTCGACTTGTATGTCGATATAACTCGACTTATGCTTGTACGGTACTGTTAAATTGTGCCCTAAAGGCAATCGCTTTTAGCGCGTTTTGTTCAAAGTTGTGTGACGACTTTATGGACAAATAAAGAAAGGCATATTTCATTAATTTGGTATTCATTATTTATGAATTGATATTGATCTTTAATCGAATTAAT
>JANZLH020000067.1:4782336-4793822 GCA_026770325.2 Erythroxylum fimbriatum
CATGGTTAAAAAAAAAAAAGACGTTAGAAACCTAGCTACTTCTTTTACTGACATCATGTGTAACATTTCCTTCTTGATAGATAGGAATAACACCATCTTTAAATCTCTAGTATCATCTTGACTACCAGAAAATGAACTTCCACTACCAATTTTGTTAGTTTAGTCTTCGTCTTCTATTTTTCTCATGCTCAAACTCTTCAAGCAAAGTCTTCATTTGTCATTTTATATCATGAATAACTTTCTTATAAGGCTTTTCATCACCTTTGATTCTAGCTAAATGGTTCTAGTTATTGACCCACCTTTCAAATGCTTGTTACAATATAAAAAAAATGTTATGGTACTTCATTACAGGAACCAATATAGCATGAGCCCCAGTTGGATCATTAGATCTTCGTTGAATGACTAAATTATCAAGAGCATCTAAACTTCCCATTGGTACAAATAATTGAAGACATATGTCAAAATTAAATTAATAAATTAGTATTAAATAATTAATTTTTTGTATATATAATCATTACAATTATAAGCATGTCTAGATAGATACTATCTTACATCTTTCATTATAATAACACATATTGCAAACATGACTTCATTATACTAAATAAAAAAATTTACTTGAACATTTACAATTTCACCTTATGTTTGCACATTTACAATTTCACATTATGTTGAGTAATGCGTATACTCTCATAAATCAAGACATATCTTAAAAGTCATTTGAAAGGCATAAGACATAAGAAAAGTTCAAATGAACTATTTTCTACTATATATTTAACTTCTCATGAGATAGGAAGGATAATGAATGCATAAGGAATATGTACTTGTAAGTTTGTTATCATGTTATAAATACTCTTTTCCAAAATTTATTTTTTTTGTATTTATAATGGCAACAATGAACATTATAAGAATGCAAAAGCTTTATTTACTTAACATAGTTGCATATATTAAATGATTTAATTATATATTAAATCTTTTGTTTAAATAGTTAATCATGTATTATATACTTTAATCAAACAATAATTAGTAAATTATAAGTCTCATTTTTATGATTATTGTAATAACAGATAATCTAAAAAATCAAATAAATAAAATTTTATTTCTTATGAATTCATAATGTCTAATTGTTTATAGACACATATAAATTCAACAACATAATCTTTTTAATAATTTTCCCATAAATTTAGCTTACTTTTCCCATAAATTTATCTTAATTTTCCTTTACAAAATAATTCCAATAAATAAAATTCTTGAAAAATTTTAGCTAGCAACAAAGCTCAATAAGACTGTGCACTGAAATATATCCAATTCCAAATTTTCAAGCCCTGATTATATTTAATAAATCTTTCACAATTCATATAATTTAGTGACACACAAAACTGACCACGAACCAACTCATATGTAGAAATTATTGAAACAAACTTAAAAGACATAAAAAATATATGAAGAGAAATCAAATTATTAGGGCTTATGTTAGTATTGGGTTGTGGATTAAAACTTCAGTGGGTTCGAATCGATGGGTTAAGCATAAGGCAGGTTATGTGAACTGTGGGGAGACAGAAGATAGAGATGGACATGCTGTAGAGGAGCTTGTAAGTGACCTGCAGTGAAGCTGGTATTTGGTGACATCACGGTGGAGCTGCTAGGTGTGAGGGTGAAGTTGTTAACAGTGTGTGCAACAGTGCAAGACCAAGAGAGCAATGGGAGATCAATATATCAAACAAGAAGAGACCGAGAGAGTGGGGAGGCTGCTTGGTGTTTGTGGAGAAAATATGATAATCTAGATTTGGAGGTAGACGATAACTAAAGTTGGTATTAGTTAATGTTTTTTCAATTTAGTCATAATTTTCTAAAATTTTATATTCACCCTTAGTTAAAATTGGTATTTGGGTACCCGTTAGTACCACCTAGTACCGACCGGTATCTTGAGTTGGTACAATACATGAGTATCATTTTTGACTAGTATAGAATGGTACTCATATTGTTGGATGGGATGGGAGCTTTCAGTCAATTCTAAATAGGACCCCATACATTATGTCATTACCTGTCAGAGCATGGTCTAGTAGTCTAATGTTTTGTGCAACCTATTCAATCAAGCCCCAACATTTGTTTTAGTTTAATTGTAACCATTAAATAAGATTTCTAAAGAAGATTCGTGATTATGGATTTCTTTTCTTTTTGTTAATTCACTTATGTAATGATGATAGTACATGTCTTGTGTGTAAAATACAAGTTTTTATTTTTATTTAGTATGATGTGCAAAACAGATAACCATGCCCTTTTTTTCTAGTTGATTGAAGAAAAATTATAAGGTCTCTTGCTAAGTGTTGATAGCTTAAAGTAATTTAGTCTATTTGGTCCAAAATTGAAAAGATTCAAATACTAGAAGTCATGGTAGTTATCATGCATATGAGTATCAGTTAAGAAGTCCAAGATTCAAGAATTTTGGATAGTTAATACATAATTGACATATTTTCTTTTTTAAAAAATAGTATAAGAGCACAATTAGCTAAAATATAGGGGAATAAACCAGAAGTTAGAGCTGAATGTGGAAGTTTAAAAAATGATGGAAGATAGTTAACAAGAACATGGTTAAGTAGGGTACAAGTTAAGCAATTACAGGAGGTAGAATTTTGAAACATTGAAGTTAAGGAAATAATGATATCAAGTTAGTTAAAATATAATGAAATGGGTAATTATAATTAAAAAAACTGCTTGAGGCTGGGAAAACTATAATTTCACCATTACCATGACAAGAGAGAGGTCAACAAATAACCAACACACTCAATACTACAAAACATAATCTCCATACCAACATAACACAACAAAATACTCTTTACAGAGATCATTTTTTTATTTTCTATTTATTTTCTCGCTCTATTTACTTTGTGAATTCACCTTTGTTTTTAACAAGTTCTCTTGTGTAGCTAATGATTCCCTTTTACAATAATTAATTAATTAATTAATTTCAAATTTCGTTTCAATATGTCTTACCATTTTGATAGCTTAATACTCCACCTCTAAGTTTTTCGAAGCTCACTTATATCATCATTAGAAGTTAGGTACAGATTTTAGGAGAATTCCTCCATAGCACGCCCACTTTCCAAATTAACATTAAACAATTAGGCACACCCAGTAGGACCGATGCCAAGAACATGAAATAGAAAATAAATCACTTTGCCTCTAACCCTAGAGAAAGAAGCCCCTATAGCTATAAGGAGTGAAAGCTTTGTATCATAAGTGATAGAAAATCTTGAGAATGTTGCCTTACCTTTAGCTAATTTCCCTATAGAGCCCAAAATTTTCACATGGAATGACATTTTTTTCACAAATGAAGTTTTCCAGTTGAAGTCTAAGACGACCACCATGATTGACGCAATCAAAATATTGATAGAGAAAGTTAAAAAAATTATTTATTGCTCTGATACAATTTATTGGGCGGAATTTGCTAGCTTTGGCAAAGCAAATCTTTGAAGGTCTCAAAGGGCATCTTACTCCTAATGCAATGGAAGTTGGAGAATGCAACCACCTTTTAGCTACTTCCTGTGTAGATAAAAGATATGTCCCTCCACACAAGAGAGATGATATTCTTGTGGCACCTCCTCATATTAATCTAGGTAATGTATGATATACAATCAGCAAATTCCATACTAATAAGGATTTGATGGGCTGGCCAAAGCTAACAGGCCTAAATATGGTTTGAGAGGTAACATTGCAACTATAAATCGTAATTCTATTATTCACGCACCACAAATGAGATTACAAGTTGATATAGAAGCATTTAGAGAAGAAGTTCAGGAATTATATGAGTCTTGTTTAAAATGATTTGGCTGCTCAGAATTTCATAAACATTATCTAAATAGATTAATCAAGAAAATCCTTATCCTTATGGTTACAAAATTCCTAAATTCAATTTTTTATGGTGAAGATGATCAATCTACTATTAGGCACATTGCTAAATTCATTATAAAATATAGAGAATTAGCCAATTATGAAAACTTCAACTACTTTAAGCTTAGGTTATTCCTAAATTCTTTAATAGGGACCACCTTTTGATGATATGCTTTGTTACCTAAGAATTCTATTCTTTTCGAGGATTGAAATGGAAAGATTGTTTAACACTTAGTTTTTTAGTACTAAGCCTGAAGTTAGAATAGTAGAGTTGTCAAAAGTAACTCAAAAGAGTGGTGAGAAGGATGATATTTTCATCACTCATTTTAAGAAAATTAGAAGTAGATGTCACGTCTCACTTCTAGAATTTGAATATGTAAAATTAGCTCAAAAAGGGCTAGACATCTAATTGTAAAAGAAACTTCAAGGTGCGAATTTTCATGATTTCTATGAATTGTCAGAAAAGTCTCTAAATATGAAAAACTCCTTAAGGAAGGAGGTCACCTTAAAAACAATTCATTACGCATATATGTTATTAAAATTAATTCTTATGATTTGATAGTAGCTGTGCAAGTTCCACCGACCTAAGTTCAATAAACCTTTAACATTTCCAAAACGAAGGAGATTTTTTATTATTTATTTCTAGAAAATTTTATTACTTTTTCCCTGAAGCATATGATTCCAACAAAAGAGGAGCTCAAAGATAGAGACTATTACAAACATGATAATATTTGGAGCCACTCGACAACCTCATGTTAGGGGTTTAAGAATGTGATTTAAGACCATATCAATAAAGGGATTATGATGTTTGCTAAAGTTGACCAAACTATGTTGATAAATGAAGATAGTTCCCACCAGTGGCAATTATTAACACCACTGAATTCAATTTATGGCTATTGTTATAAGTAAAAAAGAAGTTAAATTATGAAAAAAAATTGATGTGAGCATTAAATTAAGGAACAGGGCTGGGTTTTTATTTCTAAATATAGTACCAACTTCAGAAATTAGAACTAGAGAATCCTAAGATCTAACAGAAGTTAGAGGTTTCAGAAGAAAAAAAACATCAAAGTAAAATTCACTTAAGCATATAAGTAGAGAAATGAACCTCAAATTCCTTGCTATCAATGCAGGCAACCCAGATTTGTGCTACCACCATGAGTGCCACCATTTCGACTTTGGCAATAAGTAACATATCCAAAGAATCTGATACATTTAACTCGAACTAAAAAAAGATGGCTTCAGTGTTAAAGATCTACTGCCAAAGTTAAGAAAAATAAACCAACAATAATAGAAGAGACACCTTTAAGAAAATCAATTCACGTGAAACCTATTTTCTATTAATAAAGTACTACAAACCTTAATGACAAAAAGGGAAAGGTAGAATTCATCAGTGAAAAGCAGGATAACAAAAAGATGAATCCTTGATGTCATAGGAATTCAACTCGTTTTGAGAGCCAATAAGAGGATTCCAATGAGTTCATTATAATTGTGGATATTCTTATTCAAGTTCTACATATTGTTCATCTATAAAGCTTGCAATGTCATTTGGCAAATCTAGTGCAAAGAGGGCGGAAACCTCTCTTGAGAAAGGTGAATGCAAGGTGTTAGTATTGGTAACAAGACTAGGAATTCCTGAGAAGTTGGTTTTAGAAAAGTTAGTTAAGGATATAACATAACATATAAGACCTCTATATATTAAGGATCATATCAATAAAATATCAACTTCAAAAGTTTTGGTGCATACTCGGTTGGCAATAAATGTTGTGTTAATTATGGTGATAGCTTTAGGAAAAGACGATGCTGACTTAATCCTAACCAAGGTATATGTTGCTTCATTCATCGCTGAAACTATTAGTGCATGGGGAATTCTCCCTATAAATATTACAGTGGGAAGGAAGCCTCATTAATTGCATTCTTTCTTGTTAACACACATGCCAACTACAAGTCTTATTAGGCAAGATTAAATCCACTCCAATTATTGCATTATGTCATCTCTTCATCAAATTTTACTTTTATGGGAAGGAGATGAACTAGAAATCATTTGGGATAATTTAAAATTGTTTAGAAATAATGTTGATACAATGGAGATAAAGTTATACAGAGATCATGTAAAGCTGATTAAAATTCAAAAGTCATAATAGTACAAAGAATTTCAAGGAAAAATTGAAAATAAATGCTAAAAATTTCATAAACCAACCACCATCATGCCTATTCCTAAATCGATGAAAGTTTCTATTAAAGCCTAATGAGTGAATTATCATAAAAAGAATGGGTAGTAGCTAAAATTATGAAAATCATGTATCAAATGATTGATATTCTAGAGAATTCAGAAGAAATAAATGGAAGTGATAATGCAGAACAAGTTTATAAAGTAGATGAGAAACTACAAACAATTGATGATGGTGTAAAAAAGTTAAAATCTACTCCAAAGAAGTTTGACGATTATAAAGGTCATAATCAAGAATAATTACAATAAGAGAATTTGAGCAATTCAAGAGAATTCCACAGAGTCTTTATTAATAAAAACTTAGACTCGAAAACAATGTTGAAACTAGTGGAACTTCCTTAAGAGTTCGAAGACTGCTTTGCTTGAAACTATACTGAGATGCTAGGGATGAGTAGAACATTTGTAAAACACAAACTTTCAATAAATCCATAATTCCACCCTCATTGTCAAACATCCTAGGTGATGGTCAAAAGAATTTGAGTTGAAGGTCAAAGAAGAAACTAAAAAATTATTTAAGGCTAGTTTTATTGGACAAACCAGGTACATTGACTGGTTGCTTAATGTTGTGCATGTAGTCAAGACAAATGGAAAAATAAGAATTTGTGTAGACTTTATAAATTGAAATGCAGCCACTCCTATAGATATTTATATTATGCCAATTGCAAATTCTTTAATCGATGCAATGGCTAGAAATTCTTTATTCTCTTTCATAGATTTTTTCAGGTCATAACCAAAATTTTATAACTAAAAATAATATTTATAAAATAACTTTTAGATATCTAGTATCAATTAGGATATTTGAGTGAATTGTTATGCCTTTTAGGTTAAAGAATGTAGGTACTATATATCAGAGAGCTATGAATGCCATTTTTCATTATTGGATAAGACGTACAAAGGAATTTTACATAAATGATAATATAGTGAAGTCAAAAGAGAGCATAAATCATACCTAGGATTTATAAGAAGTTGTTTATAGGATGTGAATGTATAATTTGAAGTTAAATCCCTTAAAATGTGTTTTTAGAGTAAGAGCAAGGAACTTCTTGGGGTTTTTGATTCACAATAAGGGAATTGAATTGGATAAGATTAAATGAAAGCCATCCTTGAAGCAAAATCACCGAGATTTTTGGGCCAAGTAAATTATGTGAGAAGATTTATTGCTAATTTGATAGGAAAATAAAAGAATCCTCGAACTTGCTAAAGCTAAAGAATTTAGAGGAATTTCGTTGGGAGGAAATACACTAGGTGTCTTTTGATAGTATCAAGGAATATTTAACTAAACCTCTAGTGTTGGTGCCTACTAGAAAAGGAATTCCATAAAGTTGAATATGAATTCCATAAAGTTGAATATCTCCACAGAAGAAGAATCCATCGGATGCTTATTAGCTCGGATTAATGAGGCTAGACATAAACAAGCTATTTATTATCTAAGCAGAACTCTGACACCAACTAGAAAAGAAATACTTACCCGTTATAAAGTTATGTTTGGCATTATATTTCTCTTGTTCAAAATTAAGGATTTGCTTGCTGCAAGATAAGTCATTGTGGTTTCACATACTGATTTATTAAAATACATATTGCACAAGCCAATCTTCTCAAGAAATATTGGGAAATGACTTATGACACTTATAGACTTTAACTTGATAAATTATCCTAAAAAGTTTATAAAAGGTCAACCATTAGCCGACTTTTTATTAAGCCACCTTTTAATCAAAGCACAAGTGGATGAGGGACAATTAATTCTCAATTGTGAAAAGAAGCCATAGGAATTTAAATTTGATGGGTTTAGTGTAGAGAAGTCTAGCAGTGTCAGAATTGTAATTGCACCAAATAGAACAAAAACTCTTCTTTCCCTCGAATTGGACTTCTCATAAACAAATAATCAAGGAAAATATGTAGGTTTACTGATTCGACTAGAACTTCTAGTTGGTCACAAAGCTAAAGAAATTCTAATTAAGGGAGATTCATAGTTAGTGTTATGCCCAAGGAAATGTAAGTGTATTAGTGTAGCTTATCCCCTAATTACACTACTGGTACCAATTACAATAATTCTTTACTAGGATGAAATTTCAACATATTTTGAAAGGTGAAAATTAGGAAGCGAATGAACTTTCACATATAACATCCGGATTGAAAATGTTAGAAGACTTAATCTATAAGTGTATTGCGGTACAATGAAGATCTCACCTATCCATTTATAAGAGAGGAACTTCATTATACGTCTTTAATATTGATAAAGAAGTCACCCATGATTGGAAGTTAGAATTTAAATTTTTTTAGAAAACCCAAACAAGAAAATGTTGTTTAAACTTAAGCAATAAGCACTTAATTTTGTGCCAATTGAAGGAATTTTATTCTTTCAAGGAAACAATGGATTTTTTTAAAGTTGTTTTAGCATGCTCGAAGCATTAATAGTAATGTGGTAGTTTCATAAAGAGGTACATGGAACACAACAATCTGGAATAAAAATGATGTGGGTTATATGTTGGCTTGGATATTATTGGCTAGCCATCCTTAAAGATTGCATATCATATATGTTAGAGGTTTTAAACATTGTCAGAAGTGTGGAAGAATTCAGAGAATCCTTGCATCTGAGTTACATTATATAGTTAAACCATAGGCATCTAGAGGATGGGTAATTGATCTCGTTGGGAATATATATCCACCATCCTCAAAAGGCCGTAGTTTTTATGTGCGGATGTAGACTACTTTCTTAAATGGTTGGTGGCGTAACTTTTAAAGAAAGTTAATCAAATAAATGTAGTTAAATTCATCAAAGAGCAGATTATTCATCAGCTTGAAATTCCTCAATCAATCATAAACGATCGAGGAACTATGTTTATAAGTTAGGAAGTAAAATATTTTTCTAAAGATTATAGGATAAAATTATTAAGGTAGACCTATATTATGCTTAGGCTAATGGCCAAACTGAACATCTAACAAACTAATTATTAAAATTTTTAAGAAATTGTTAAAATATAATCCAAAAGAATGTCACAAAATTCTAACTGAAACCATATGGAAATGTCATACATCTAAGCATATTGCCATAAGGGTTAGCCCATTTGCCTTGACATAAGGATACAATGCTATCCTTCTTATGGAATTGGTGGTTCCATCCCTGAGAGTAGCTAAGCAAAATGATCTAAGGACTTCCAAGTATTTAAAATCGATGGTAATAGAGTCAGAGGATTTAAATGGAATGTGACTTCAGGCTTTGAATAATATGATACAAAATTCTATGATAAAAGAATTTGCAGACGAGAATTCTATGAAGGGGAATTAGTATGGAAATTAATCCTAACCATTGAGATAAAAGATAGAGAATAGGGTAAATAGTCGCCTTAGAATTTATAAAGTTTTAAGTGGAAATGCCTATTGGTTATATAGTTTAGAAAGTGAATCTCATAGACATTTTATTAATAGAAAGTATTTAAAACTTTGTGTACCTACATGTTTTAAAATGCATAAGGGTCAAATAATGATAGTGAATTCTTAAAATAAAATCAATTTAGATTAATATCTAAAAATCAAAGTTTAAAGTCCCATTAAAAAATAACAAGAGTTAATGAGAATAGAGAAGTTCACAACTGGTCTAAGTTAAAGGATTGAATTTCACCCTATTGATTAATGCATGACACTTAGTCCTCCTTGGTTTTTTGTACCTACTGCTTCCAAAAGTGAATTTCAACTTTTTGTAGCACCAGCAATTTCCTCGACTTTACAATCGTCTACTTAATTTCATGAAATTCATAATATAGCTTTTGTCCATCTTATTTGAGGGCTTCTTATTTCTCTTAGATTAGCTTGATGGCTCATTCATGCTTAATAGCTTCATTTTCTAAGGAATCAAATCCATTTTTTAGCTCTTAAATTTTAGTTAAAAGATTCTTAATTGCGAGAGACACCATTTTCAAGTACATAACTTAATTGTGGCAAGATTTTGCAAAAGAAGCAAAGAATTGCTCATCTTTGCTTAGAATTCCCCCAATAGTGGATGACTGAGTTGGACCAAACTTATTACATTATACTTAAAAAAGAACTACCGTAAATTTCAGTTAGGAATTTTAACTCTTGCTATATGGTCAATCTTAAATAATCTTTGACTCTTGATAGTTCTTCAAAGTTGATCACTAGTGTGGCATTGGCATGAAGGTTAGGAGAAAGATTTAAGAAGTTCAAGTCAAAGACTTTTTATAAGATTATCGTTGTAGACCATACATCCTTTCTTTGCAAGTTATAAAAGAATTTGTTAATAGACTAGTAGGTCATTGTATAAAATAAAGGAATTCTTGTATTACCTCCATTGAAGAAACCTTTGTGACTTTTTAGTCAGGAGAAGCCTTAAACTTTCCGGATTCTAGTTCTAAAGGAAAATAGGGAGCATGGAGGCTCAATATTGTGTATTTTGTATAAAAAAAAATAGATTAATAAGAATTCATAAGAGGAATAAAGTTAAAAGTAATAAAGGATGTTTCATACCATCACCAACTTCGTCAAAAACCTTTTTAGGGGTAGAAGAAGTCCGTTCTAAAGGAAGAGTGTTTTCAGTAAAAGGATTGGTGGTTACTGATTCTTTGATCAATTTAGAGGAGAAGTAATTGGATTTCTTCATAGAAACTCGTAGAGTTGGGGTTTTGGCTTTTTTGGAAATAGATGTCACTGGTAACTTCTCTTTGAGTTTTCTTCTAGAGTGAGGATTAGGAGCACTTCTTTATGAAAGGAAGGCTAACTTTCATCTTTGTTTTCAGTATCTAATATTTCAAAGTCTATAAATAAATGAAGGTTAAGATAATTTTTTAAATTAAAATTTCGTGAGTATAGTGGAATACCTTTGAGAAGTGTAGAATCAGTTTAAGGGACTAAACTCTAAAACTTTTTAAGCCACCAGAAGTGGAAAGCTTCAATGTCAATTATAATGGCAGCAACAATCTTGCATTTCAAAATGTGATAGAGATTAAAAAAAAAATTCCTAGAGGAATTTACCATTTACAACACTTACTTCAAAAGGAATTCATAATTGATAGTCCAAGAAATGTACAATATGAGCAATTCCTAGAGATAGATTGAGTAGCCTACTTGATAGGTAAGGGAGATGCATTTAAAACCATGGTTGTAATAGAAGGGTTAGGTTTTAGGGCCTTATCACCACCAAAAATGAAAACTATAGAGTTGGATTAAATAAGGAAAAGCTTTTGGTAGACAACCAAATAAGAGGACTCAAAATTTATGAAGATTTTTAGCCAGTAAGGCCTTTTGGAGAAGTCTTTAAAAGGATTCAACTATTTCATAGATTGTGGTTTGGGTAGGTTAACCGGCTTACGTGGCTGCGGTTCAGAGCCTGGCCCAAATCTAAGGAATTGTCCCTTTG
>JANZLH020000067.1:4831902-4843191 GCA_026770325.2 Erythroxylum fimbriatum
AGAAACATGTATCCTAGCATTCTTATTAAACAACAACCTAGATACGATCGTAGGTGTAATTGAATAATATCATTAAGAATCAAGAACCAATGAGCAAGCGAAATACATGTACGACATGCAATCAATCAAGCGAATATCTCCTTAGAATTTCCAACTCTAACGTAGAGAAGACAATCCTAATTGTTACTTACGATTACCGAAACTGAACGTCATATTTCGTTAATCTAGCGATTGAATCAATTAATCTCTAGTTGCGCACCTAGAAACTAACAAATCCAATTGAAAAGACAGATCTGAAGATATCCAATGTTCATTAACAACATAAAAAGTATCCGAAATATCTCACCATAATAACATGTAACATGGATTCCCTCAACCAAGATAAGAAAATTAGCTACTCATAACATAAGTGAAAAATAAAGAAAGAACAAAACACATAGTCTCCATCCCTAGTCTTTCCCTAAAGAATACGAAAATATGGAAGAAAAGATGCAGAAAACGTAAAGAACAAAACCAGAAAGTGTAGCCTTCAAAAATCACCCAAACCTATTCTAAAACCTAATCTAAAGCTTGCGTCAATCACCAACTCTTCCCCTTTTATGCTTATTTCTTCATTATCTTCTCTTGATTATGTCCATATAAGGCACTCTTCTATTTTCGGTAGGTGACTCCTTGAAAAGATGGCAAGATAATCTTTAAAGATTGTGTTTTGTTTGAAATAGACTTCTTGAAATTTATCTGTAGATTCTAGATTTCGTCCTTAGGCGTGCCCACGTTTAATCACTAAATTGCTGCCAATTTGGGAATTTCGGAATTTCTTCATTCTTTTGCATCTTTTTGATTCCATTTCATCTCTAAGGTGTTGAAAACCATCTATAAACAATTATAAAGCAATTCCATTAAATTTGGATAATAATTTCAACACCTTAACCATAATTACGTACAAAATAAGTGCAAATTGATGACTTAACAGAGATTTAGGTGTAAGTGTCATTCTTATACTTTTCTGTTTTTATTTTTAAGCAACTGAGAATAGGAGTACTTAAGTTGACAAATTTGTTACTTTAACTAGGAGATCATTCCATCAAGGATCTAGTTGGAGTAGTAGAAGACCTACTTGTCAAAGTAAGAAAATTAATCTTTCTTGCTAGTTGACATGGAGTATGAAATTATAGTCTTATTATCTTAAGAAGATCCTTTTTAATTACATAAAAGCCTATTGTTGATATGGTTGAGAGAAAACTTACACTTAATTAAGAAAATAAAGTTTTACATATATAAGACCTTAAAAAGACCTCTGGTCCTAAATGATGACCTTTTGTAGGATAGGTGTAATCAACCCTAGTGCATATAAAATTGCAAAGGCTAGAGGTAATGATTTATTGAAATATGTAAAGCATTGGGACTTGAAGGGAAAAGAGGAGAATTATACCATTAATAAAGGTATTTTTAGCTTACAGGGACAACTTAGGCCTTTATCTTCTTCTAAAGAAGGACTGAGACGTGAAGGATGATTCATGTATTAGGAGAATAAACACTTAGATCTATAACAAAACTATCTTAAATTATTGTGAGAATAAAGAGATTAACTAGATTTATTGAATTTGATTAGGTTGAATTGCGCATTGAGATGTGATAGTTACTAATTGAATATGCATATGTACATCAAAAGAGGTCATAGATACATTATATTAATTGATATTTCAAGCTACATAAATATTAAGTTAATTGTTATTTCAACCTTACGTAATAATTGAAATTCCACTTAATTGGACCTCGAATCCCTAATGTTTGTCTCATTGGTTTCTTTTTATTAGCTTAATTGTCTTGTTTTATTAGTTTAATAATTTAATTTTCTTTCAATAAATATTATTTTCTTAATTTTATTGTTGGATTAGGATTAATATACATAATGATATGGTTCTTGTAAGATAAATTTACTCTAGTTTTAGTAACTTACTATTGTTGACTCTTTACGAATATAAACAAGATTACATCAAAGGTTTTTTGTTTATCATAACAAACTAAATCCACTTTTACGTTTTCAAGTCTATTTGTTTATTCCTTTGAACATGGTCGTTTTTTGGGTGCTGAGTCAATCAAAAAAGCATTCCAAGTAATTTTGTGTTTGATGTCATGTTGCTGCTATAAAAACCTTCTGAATCAAACATAAACACTCCTAAATTTGATTGTTAACATGTGCCTCCGAGAAGTTCTTTCCCTAAATGACAGTCAACCAATACAACTTTAATAAGGAATCTGAAGCAAATTTGCAAGCTTAATTTTTTTTTTGGTAAATTACAAGCGTAACTTTTGTGCATCATATAGTTGATTTTTAGCATCTTGTATAGCATTTGAGATGTATACATACCTGTTACTTATACTAAACTAATAATTTCCCCCTTCATGTTTCTTCATATGGTATTAGAGCTTACCTGTGTCCAACTCCGTCCATCAAGTTATAACTTCTTCATTCTTAAGTTTCTTTTAGCCTAAACACCATTCTAATAATATAATAACCAATGATTTCCTCCTCCTCTCCTTATTATCTACATCCATCAGACAATATAAGGACAATTTTCTTGGTGAAGATAAATATATACTATACATGGAATGGAAAAGATCCACGAGAAACATGCTTCTTGCTAAAAACAAATATTTCTTTGTTGATGGTACGTACTATGCTCAAACCAGCTACTCCCTTCTCAGATGCCAAAGCCTAAGAGAAATACAACTCCATAGTTGTATCATGGATTTTGAGCTCCTTATCAAGAGACCTCCACGGCAACGTTGCCTATGTAGACACGGCTATACATATGTGGAAGGATATTAAAGACCGATATTCTTAATGAAATGAGACGCGAATTCTTAATGCAAGGTCCTATTCTTAATGATTAGTTTGCTATTGGTAAGCAAACTAATCAGCTTTCTACTTTTTCCGGGCTTTTGTGCGACTTAGGACCTTGCATCGAAGAAGGTGATTAGGGTAGCAAAGATGTATGATGGTGTGTATGCTTCGGCCCTGAGATCCTCTGCCCAAGTACTCTGGCCCTAGCCTTCTGGCACAGGCTAGGGCCAGAATACCTGGGCCAGATGATCAGCTCCCATCGCTTTGTCTAGCCACCTTATCCACAAGCCTCGTCTATAATTTACGAGTCTCCAGCCTCCGTGTGGGACTTATGCCTCGGTCATTCCCCAGCTCGCTCTTCTCACGTATGTAGGAGCTTTCCCAATGTAAATCCTTGATTGCAATTTGAATGTGAAGTTTGTCATTTTTCACGGCAAACTAGACATCCCTTTCTTCTAGAAGCCCGTATTGTTTTGCTATTGTAACATTTGGGGTGTTATCCTCTCTGCTACTTAACTTGTTTCAACTCTATTTTCGTACTTAAACGAAGTCATTTTATGTGTAAATACACTCAAAATAATGTTATTTTAGGGTTAAAATAGAGTTAGCTTGTGCTTAATGTTTTCAAGCTCAGTTGACATTATGTTTTTGGGATAAGTGTTCTTACTGCAACATACTTGATCAACCATTTGCAAACTCCTATTCTTTCAGGAAAGGCTCTTCATGAAATATTGATGAATTCTCTGCCCAACTGCCAACAGTTGCAGTCGCCTTTGTTATGTTTATAATTATATTCGAAAAAAATTAGTTTCACGAACTGCTCGTTGTATTTTGTTGAGACTGACAAAAAGTTTCCTATCATGTCCTGTGATTTTTCTTCTTCTATCTTTGTGTTTTGGCTTTCCTCTATTCACTCTTGCCTGCAATTGTTCTTCTCCTCTCATCGTTGCAGTTCTTAGGTAATTGTCTTCGTCTCTCACCACCTGCAATTGTTTTTCTTCTCTCATCCCTCCAGCCTTTGCCTTTAATTTCTTCTCTCAATATTTTTCTCTTGTCATCGTTTTATTTCATTCTGAAAGACAGAAGGAGCTCCTTCACATTCAGAAATTTGAATTCCCTCATGAGACTCTGAAAAAAGATGTTCAACATCTTTGTTTATGTCATTTCAAGTTATTTTGAAGGCTGGAAAAACTCAAAATTTACAATCAAGTTCATGAACTACAGAACTAGAGGAGAGGTGGAAACAACCAAAATTAAAAAAAATTGACCACCATCAATTGAAATTGTGAAGGACAAATTGATGAAACATAATTTTAATAGTGCTTTTCGCCAATCTATTCCTCCAAGAACTTTGTTTGATGACGCACATTTGTTGGGAGGTAAGGATTTAGGACATGCCAAAGCCTGTATTTACTACCCAGAAAAACTGCTTTGCTAATGAAAGGTTCAGCCGTCTTATAAAGGAGTTGATTCTATGGAAACTTCGATAATGGTTTCATTATGGGCAGAAAACTTTCCTTCACTGTCATCTGCTTGAAGGTAAGGATTGAATATCTTAATCACTTGCTCATAGACAGGCTTCTTGGAATCTACAGCCTGTTAAATTAGAGTAAAACAAGCATTATTACTCGTACCCTGTAAACAATATGCAAACCGCAAGATTCACTTACGAGTTCCACCACCCTTTCGGGCGACATCCACGACCAGTCTTTGAATTCAGGCTTTTCAGAGCCATCACCCAACAGGTTTATCTCTTCGTCCTTTCCAATAAACTTAAAAAGAAACCTGGTTGTTCAAGACATGGAAGAACAAGGCTTAAAGCTTTCGAACAATTTGATCTTTCTTACAAGTACAGCAACACCACAAATACTACTGACTCAGTAATGGCGTTAGATAGGGAAAAGGAAACTATGTTGTTGAAATTATTATCACTTACTAGCCCTTTCAAGTATTGGCATATCATCACGTTGTTAAATATGGTTATGACATATCACCACCTTGTTAAATATAGTTAAGGACCAGTAATAGGTATCTGATGGAGTTTTCTGTGGAAAATAAACTTTGATAGAGAAGATGGAAACATAAGATGCACTGAAAGTGACATCAAAGGCAAATGCATTTTGAATGTCAAATGAAAATGTCACAGTAATCATACATGTGTAGTTCAAGTGAAAACAGAGATGAGTACATAACCACATTAATATCCACAAACATCTTACCCATTGCAGCAAGAACAATAACCGAAACAAATTATTTACTTCGAACATGGCATCATCATAGTGAACAGTGCAAACTGATAGCAAGAAGTTGCAGCTAGCTAACAATTGATCTAAGCACAATAAAAGGTGCAATCATAGCCATAAACAGGAGGACCAAATGACCGAGTTTACTTGAAGAAAGAACCAGAAACCTAAAACATTCCAATATGAAATGAAGCGATATTAATCTCACCACTTTTGAGCTTGACCTTTATAATTAGTGCCCCACCGGCGGTTAATTATTTCTCTGGCTTGAATCGGGAAATCGTAAGTCAGCCAAAAGGGAGCCTATCCAAGTTAAAAATCAATACTTACAAATCAAGCATGTAAATTTCAATCACCCCATCAAAAATCGCTAAACTAAAACCATACCTCGGCCAAAAATTCGGCCGAAGTAACCCCAGTTTCTTCCCTTAATTCTCTTATCGCCGCGTGCCTCAGATCCTCACCCTCGTCAGCTCCACCCTGTAACAAACAACACAACACGCAACTTTCGTTTTACCTCCAACAAAAACCAGACACTGTAACTACTTCATTGAAACGACGACCAACGCTTTGGATATAGACTCGCACCTGAGGCATCTGCCAAGTGTCCGGTCTGTTTATCCTCAACGCTGTAAATATCTGCAAAGAATCCCTAAAAATTGAATGTGGTGTCCTGTCGAAATTAAATTAGGAATGGTTTGAAAGAAACCTTCTTAGACGGGTTGACGAGACAAATTCCAACGTTCCTTCGATACCCATGAGGAGGAGTTTCCATGGATAAAGTACAAGACGAAGAAGAAGAAGTAGCGACGAATCTTCAAGTTAAGCGTCACCACCACCAATGGCAAATTCGCAAATTCGCCAAATGTTGAGGCATGATTTGGGCCTTCGATTTGACAAATAATAGGATATTCCCCGCAACACACCATCCCGCGTCGTTTTAACTAATTTTACTTGGGTCCCAAGTAACAGGTCTCTTTCCGTATCTCCCCACATAACGTTCCTAATTAGAGATCAGATATTCTATCGGTTTACTTACTTTCAATTCCGGAAATGTTATTTTTCAAAAAATAAAATTCCGGAAATGTCTTCACCGCCTTTGTTTATTTACTAGTAAGTCCCTTTTAAGGGAGATTTGAACTCAGCGTCTCTCTCTCTTTTTATATATTAGATAGGAACCCTGTTCGCAATGCTATTAGCTTGCAAGTTTTCTGCCTTGACACAGTTGACGTCAACTCATCGGAGTCTTGTCAACAATGATGGGAGTGGCCTCCGGGGCATTGATACCGGCGGTTCTTTTCGACGGCGAGCAGGAGATTAACATCGGTGACGTTGTTGTTTCTCCTTCAACGAGCTTCAAAAGTTTCCAATCGATCATCGGCAAGAGAATTGGAATCTCTCCTTACCAGTTATCAGTTTATGTAGTAAACCAAAAGAGGCGTGGCTCGAGAATTCCCATCACCAGCAGTACCAATTTTTCGGCGATTTATCGCGACAAGGACTGTTTCTTTCTCGTGTTTCTTAAGCGATCGAGGCGCGATAAGAGGAGAAAGAGCCACGAGATAACGGAAACTAACGGGAGCAGGTTCGATCCGCCATCTAATAATGTTATCCTTTTGAGGAGGAAGTGGAACGGTATTGATAACGTTGATATAAATGGAAGTGGGCTCTCCGTTTCGGAGTTAAGTCGGTTCGGGTACGAGAAACGGATGAGGGAGCTGCAGTTGGAGAAAGAGAGGTACTTGATGAGCATGGCTTTGGGTCAGGGCATTGAGGGGTTGAGCTCAGAACCGCCCTACACTGGTGCTTTTTGCGCCGAGTGTTTCAAAGCTCGACAAACGGGAAGAGATGGTGGGTTTCATTGGTGTGTGAATGACAAAGTGACTTTTGGGTTCAGGTCACCGGCTGGTCCAATTGCTCGACCCGTTAAGGGGTCCAAATAAAAGCTAGCAACTATTTTCAATGGAGGAATTAGAAGTTGGAACAAGTGACAATTTGATATGGTGTGGAGTGGCGCGTATACGGGAAAACTGACGGCAAGTCGATACCGTATTCAGCATAACTTTGTTTATACTATAGCATATGAGGATTGAGATTTGATGATATTAGCAGCCCGTGTGGAGCTGGGGCCTCGGGGTGTGTGAGGCACTTCGGTGCTTTTCGAGTGATTATGGGAATTGACAGTAATATAGGTTGGTTTTTAATTGGAGCCCAACTCTTGGGCTGTTATTTCTATTTGTCTGTTTTGATCTTTTGGTTAACCATGTACTTCTTAAATTTAAAACTGAAGCTACATATAATCCCCACGGAAAAGTTGCAATGCCTATACAAACATTCAAATGAATAAAGGGTACGATTTTGTAGAGACATTAAATTCGTCGAGTATGGAAACGTCCGATTTCAATTCAATGTAGATTGAGCAACTTTCAATTAATAATTAGATGTTACAAAATTAGGAAATAAATCCATAAAGTAATAGGAAATTTTAAAGGAAAATAAGTGTATATGTTATCCTTTCTGCATTTTATTCTAATTATATGTAGTTGAATTTTCACTTTAAATATCTCATACAAGAAACATAAAAACATTTTATTGTGTAATAAGTTTTAACTAAAATAATTTCAAGTAAGTAATCAACATGTTTGTTTCTATTTCTATTAAAACATGAATAGTAACTTGACTTGGTTCAGTCTGATTAAATGTCAATGTATTAAGTTTGAGTTTATTTTTAAGGATTAACTCTGATTCAAACCGTCTGAAATTTCTCTCCTAAAATAACATCATTTTGTATAATTGTGCAAAACGATGTTATTTTGAATTATATGTTTAAGAGATTGAAGATCAAAATAACATTATTTTGGTCAATTATACTAAAAAACATAGTTTTAAAGTGACCTAACTAGACTTTAGGGCAACTTTGAATGGGTTATTTTTTTATATAAATAACTTTGAATGGGTTATTGGGAGGGTTAATTTGAGTCAGGCTAAAAAAGGTTCGATTCACCCGATGCCATCGTTTCATTTAAGTCTTTACAAGATTTGTCATTCCTTTATCAATTTCTTGTATTTTCTAGAAATTATTTTCATATATTAACATTTAAACAAATTAGGTTGAAAAAGATTGGTGTGATTTGCTTTCTAGTTTATGTATTAATTTTTTAATTTTGTATAATTAACACATTTA
The DNA here is from genome assembly GCA_026770325.2 of Erythroxylum fimbriatum. Lineage (NCBI taxonomy): Eukaryota > Viridiplantae > Streptophyta > Magnoliopsida > Malpighiales > Erythroxylaceae > Erythroxylum > Erythroxylum fimbriatum. The sequence continues at coordinate 4,840,178 of JANZLH020000067.1, forward strand.
TTAATTCTAGAATATGGTATATTTTGGGCGAATTATATTGTATTAGACCATTGATGTAGAATTAATTTAGAGTGAGTGTTTTAGATCGATCTTAGGCCCATTGGTCTATAAAATAATTAGTTAGAGTGTCATGAGTGTTTGTGGCAAACATAATATAGCGATCAAGTTAGTGAAATTGAGGGTGTTAAGTATGTAGAGAAATATCTTATTAAGATTGATTATAACAATAGTGAGAACCTATCGATTGATATATAATGTGCATGGTATACCTGTAGCTAGCATTGATAAGTATGGATCGATCTTACAAAGACTACAAGTACTAGTTGTGGCCTCTTTTTTATTATCTAATCGTCAAATAAGATGATAGTTTGATTTAAAACTAAACAAAACTAGAACTTAATATAATAATGAATAAAGACAAACATAACACAAAGATTAATCCAATATCAAATAACTAGTACCTAGGTAATGAATCTCCCTAAGATCTCTTAAGTATTTACCTTTTATCATCTAATTCAACTATTGATCAATGGACAGTGTAAATTCCTATCTTATGACTATTAATAACTAATTCTCAGTTAATTAACTGAAACGTCTTTCTAATTAAAACCCTTAAGATTGCATTACTCAATTTGTGAATTTCTCTATTAGGTTTAACCCTGATCAGAAGATTTATATCAATCCATCTCTAGGTTTGTATACAACTACTTCCAATTATAGTAGATCTATTCATACAAAAGGATTTCTCAATCTCAATCATACTAAATCAAACATTGAACTAATATTCTAGACATATTAATTTAAGAATAGAAACGCTTAATTAAATTTCAAAGAATCATTCAATCAAATTGCATTAAGTAAAGCACCAAATTATAACATCCATCCTAACTGAGGTTTCATCCTACCTAGGCATTAAATAAACTTAGTTCCTTAACATAGAAAACAAAACAAACATCAAAATTTTAGAAAAATTATGAGGAAGAAAAGAATCGATAGATATGTATATCCCTCTTTTCTCTAATGAAATGCCCTTGAATCGTTGATGAAAGGTTGCTCTCTATTGGATCTCTTGAAGTAATCTTCATGTTTTTCTTATCTTAGGTTTTTAATCATGTCTCTAACTCTAACTACTTTCGACTTGAGTCACTTCCTTTCATCTCCCCTTCATAATTACCTTTTATATTGCAAAATTAGGATTTTTGGATTATACACAATCGTGTGTGTGACTGTATATCTCAAAAACACTTCAATATTATGACTTTACATGTTCTCAGTAGCTTACATGGGCATGGGACATGATTGTATATATTACTTACATGGGCGTGTATTCCCACATGAGCAAAAACATCGTCTTTAAAGTTTTACATGTTTATAATCCTTGCACCGTCCCTTTACACAGTTGTATATGTTACTCACACGGGCGTGTACATCTTCACACAGATGTGTATCTCCAAAACAACTTCAATTCTTTTGTTTTATGCCACGATTTCCTTTGAATTCTCCTCCTTTTGATCCATAAAGGTAATTGAGACCTGAAAACACACTTGAAACAAAATGAGCACCATAAATAACATAAAACTCTCAAATAATAACGAAAACAAACTTATATGGGCAAAAAAATAGTACATTAATCATTTATCAAGCATTCCCACATTTAAGATTTTGCTTGTCCTCAAACAAAACATAATCTAAATGATCAATTTTAAAAGCATCCATCCCTTATTAATGTTAACTTATCTATCCACACCTTAAATCATCATATCATATTAATTAAATTAACATAAAATTAGATTTAAGTTATTCTAGAACCAATTTTTATAAGTCAATATCAATAGCAATTATATTGATAATCTTTTTAAAATCGAAAGAAAAAATTCTACACCTCAGCAAGGATTCACTCAATGTACTCAAAATGTTTAGGTTTAAAGTAAAGAAAACTCTCAAATCATTATATAAAAGGATTCTTAACCGTAAGCTTGTAATAAAATCACATCTCCACCAATTATAAGTCAACAAGAAACAAAAATTAAAAGCTTTTTTAAATAGGATGTAAAGAGGCTAGGGTAAAGGTATGGTAGGGATAACTAAAAAGGGTAATAACATTGAAGGAAATTCACATAAACAAGATTGAATAAAACTTGTTTCTTCATAGCATACGTCCTTCAAACAATAAATTCATTGGTATAACTCTTCTTACTCTCCAACAAATACGACAACTTTTCTCTCTTTTTTCTTTAATATGCTCACAACAAATAGTTTTCAAGTTTCGAACTTCTTTGAGCAACTTTAGAGAGACTATGAAATTATATAAATAAAGTGCTTGAGAAGAACCAAATTTCACAATCACTATGTACCAATAATCATAGAAATGTTAAACCTTTACTTTAACATTCTCAATATAACCTAAGCTGCAAGCAATCAAGTAAGTGCAAATTCCTTTAGGGTTTAAAACTAATGAAAGGTATTAAAAAAAATAGGGTCAAGGCTATCAATGTGGTTATAATCAGTCAAGAAAATGGTTAAGTATCAAAAGTGGATACTCGTCAAGGATAAAAAGAGATTGGATAATAATAAAAGAAAATAGGCTAAAACAAAGAGTTGAATCTAAGTGCCTTTATCATTTTATTACCTCTAGTTTAAAAAATATGATCTCAAAATGAATAATAAGAACAAGTTCTAAAATCATCCAACTATGCATGTGATCGCGGCCTTGTCGTTCGATTTAGGAAAATCGACCTTGGGAACCGGTCAAAATAAATTTATACCAAGGATTGTAGCGTAGCTGAACCTCGGGTCGACTCTCAAGGAACCAGTGTGCAATTGATCCTAAATTAGCCTAGTCGAAAGATGCATGCAATTAAAACAATTGAAAAGGGGGTTTTGATTTGATTAAAAATAAAATTAAAGAAAGCAAAGTATGAAATAAACTTTTTGGGATTTTTAGAAAATTAACAATTGAAAATAACTAAGATTGAAATCAATTAACTAAAATTCTCCTGAAAATGCGGCTCGGG
>JANZLH020000067.1:4888322-4905534 GCA_026770325.2 Erythroxylum fimbriatum
TTTACTGACTGATGTAATACGCCACCCTCGCGGGGCACGGACTCGGATATCACCAATGATATCGGGTTCGGGTCACTTGGGAGTGGGGTGTTACAATGTACATGTAGTAAAAGTTGAAAGATACAATTTAGACTTTCGGTTTTGTGCAATGAAATGACGAAAAACTTGGTTTTTAAAATATTGTGATTTTCTATTGATGCCTTATAAGTGAATACTGATATGATACCATGTGAAGTGAATGTAGTGATCGAACGTAACGCGCTACTATCGCAGGATATGTATTGGAATGACCTTTAGGTGTTCCGGTGTGTACCCTACAGTAAGGGGCGTTACAGTAGTAGTTTCGCAAACTCTTAGATTTTTGACAGTCGTTTTTAGCACAATAAAAAACCAGAAAAATTAAATTCAACAAAATAAATCAACACCAATATTTGTTAACGCAGTTCGGTAAACTTTGCCTACATCTACGGGGCTCTCACCTAGCTTAATTCTTTCACTAACGATAATAATTTTATACAAGGCTTTACTGAGACGACACTACTCAACCCTTGATACTATCTCTCATCCTCACTACCCGTGAAAGAATTTCACAGCCAATAGTATGACTACCTCGTACTAACCTCAACAGAGGATTTTCTCAACCAATGTTTAATTATGTCGTTATGAAATAAACAACTCAGGTGATTAAACAATAACTAACATAAACAAAGACAACACTTAAGATAAAAAACAACTCCCTAGATATGTTGCTTCATCAACGAAAGACCGAGAAGTTGTCAACTAAGAAATCTGCTATGAATCTTCGATATAGTCACTAAAACATCCCACGCACAACAGCTCAAAACATCTCAAATCAACAAGTATTTCATCATCGAAACATTAACCCAACAGAGTTGCAACAACCAAGACAACTTCTGAAGTTTTTCACACCAAACCAACAACAAAATAGCAGCTACAAAGTCACGAAAACTTCTAGAATTGTCGTACACCAACACCAAAATGACAACCACAAAATTACTAAGACTGTTAGAAGTTTTCTACACAAAAACCACTATTAATGACAATGAATAGCCCAACACAATCACACAAACATCATAGAAAGTCAATTGCCAAAAAACTCACGAATTTACCCAGCTGAACCACACAAAGACAAAAATAAGAACACAACTGCACTAAAACTTCATCAACTACAACCAACCAACGAAGACACACGGCTATCAAAGCACCTCAGTGTAGTATGTCACCTTCAGTCCACTCACAAGAAACTCCAATAGAGATAGCAACATAAAGATCAACACAGTAGTCCTTCTATGCACTTTTTAATCATCAAAACAAAAGACCCACAGCCTCACCTCGCACAGCACCAACAAAAAAACAAAAATGGCTCAAGGAGGGAGTCATGCGTGAAGAGAGTTACTCATGCCACACCACAAAATCTGTAGCTAACTAAATCTATCTTTCAGCCCATGACAACATCATACACACACACTGCTTCAACTCACTCACAATTTTCTGCACACACTAACGATGCTTTAACTCACTAACAAATTTTTGCACACACCAGAAAATCTCACAAAATCACTCACATGTGTTGCAGACAGAGAAACACCCAGTAACCCATGTAGTAAGACAAAGAGCTAGAAAAATTACACAAGTATTTTTTGTAGTGAATCAAAGACCTGGAAACCTTCACCACTTCACACGCAAGCCTCCCAGAAAAAAGTCTCACAAAATCATTACCATGTGTGTTGCAAAAAGGAGGAAAAACCCAGTGATCACCATGATCAAACTAAGACCTACAAAAATTCACGCAACATCTACCTACACCATGTTGCCTTATCCATATCTCCAAAATAAACGTACACTAATTTTCATTCAAGATGGAGTTCTATTTGTGCAACAACTCTATACAATAATCCAATTCAAGTAAGACTTCTTGATTTTGAGAGCACTAATAAAAATCATTTGAAGCTTTGGCAAGATTTTACATTAAGAATCCCCATAGAGCGATGTAAGCCTGCGATTGCGCCTTCTCAGCCCCCTTCTCCACTTCCTAAATGCGACCAGATTCTTTCCATTAACCCTAACCATCAACCTTCCCTGTCAGTACCCACCCATCTCCGAGCCGGTTCCCCTGCTCTGCATCCCAAACCCGCTCAGATTCTCGCCCCTGGTTCCACCTTTCCACTGACGGCGACTCCTTCTGGAAACCTCAAAACATGGAAAGCCGTCGTTTCATCAGGCCTGGAAGCCTCATCTCAGGCCTCTTCCTTGTCCTATTATCCTCCAAAAATGAAGGACAACCGGATTGTCATGACGCCTCCTCTAGAACTGGCCAAGCAAGGAGCGACCCAATTTAAATTTGCCCTCATTGGTTTTTTCCTCGGTAAGCGACCTACCTTCCCTGTAGTCCAAAGAGCATTAACTAGATCATGACCCGCATGTGGTTTGAAGGAAGTATTAATCACTAGCTCGAACAATTTCCTGTTCAAATTCAAATCTGTGGAAGGAATGAATGAAGTTCTGGAGAGAGGGCCGTGGCATATCCAAGGCAAGCCTCTGTTTCTAAAGAAGTGGTGTTTGAATGGAGGTGAGCAGGAAGTCATTAGGTCAGCACCTGTGTGGACTCGGTTTTATAACGTTCCAATTGAATATTGGACTACCGAGGGTATAGGGCGAATAGTTAGTGCAGTAGGTATCCCTTTACTCATGGATACCCCTACAGCGAAGATGACCAGAATTGTGTTTGCTCAAGTGTGTGTGGATCTAGATTTGCAACAGAATTGGCCTCATTCTTTTCTGTTGGCAACTTATAATGAAGAAGGGGAGTTAACATATAAGGATATCCACTTAGAGTATGAATGGAAACCCGACCCCCAAGTCCCTAAACAGAAACGAGCACCAACTAGGAGGACCTTTGAAACTAGATTGCAGCACGAATTGGTGACAGAGAAGTCCCAAACCCACCAGCAGCAGTTTATCACCTTAGAACCATCTGAGTTACTGAGCCTACCAAATGCGGAGCCCCAACCAGATCCAAATTCTTCCCTAGCAATACAGCAGACAGACCTTGAGATTAGCTTCGGTGTTAAGGCAGCCAATACCTCAACCTCGACTGGAGAGGAATGCATACAAGAAGTAGCATTACAGGGGGTCATTGACAAGCCATCTCTACCTGACATACACCAGGTAAGTAGTTCCCCACCCTCTCCTAGTTTTGAATTGGTTCCTACGGGTGGGGTAGAAGGGGATTTAACTAAAACAAATAGGAAAACAAGAAGGAAACAGAAATAGAAGTCTGTTATTGTTTTTGTCTTATGGATTTAGTCTTTTGGAATGTGAGAGGGCTTAATAGCCCAAATAAACATTTAGCTGTGAAGACTTGACTTAAGAGTCTTTCCATCGTTTTTGTGTACATGATTGAATCTCGAACAAGATCCCCCTTAATCCTTAACAATATATGTTCCTTGATGTTCCCTCGGAGGCAATACTTCTTCAACATTGATCATTCCTCTAATGCTAGGATAGTAATAGCTTGGATTGAAGATTGCCTCTCTTGCTTAAAGTTACAATCTACTAACCAACTTATCCACCTAGAGGTTACTCCCATTCATTGCTCCTCCCCCTTCTTTTTTACTTGCGTGTATGGGTCCAATAATCTCAATCATAGGAAACATCTCTGGTTTGCCTTGAGCCATATTTCCTCCACAGTAGGGCCTCATCCGTGGCTAATAGCTGGAGACTTTAATGCGATCCTGAACTCTTATAAGGCAGAACCTTTGAGTTCTATGGCCTTGCAAGGTATGCGAGGCTTTAGGAAGTGTGTAGAAGACTGTGGGGTTTTTGACCTTAATGCTAGTGATCCTACCTTTACATGGACCAATAAACAAAGTGGAGATCTTTATGTAGGAAGGAAATTAGATAGAATGCTCATCAATTCTGAGTGGTCCTCAAAGTTCCCCAGGTCTTATAGTGTCATTCTCAATCCGAATATCTCGGAACACTCTCATTTGGTGGTTAAGGCCTTACTCAGTCAACAGAAGCGTACTTCTTCCTTTAGGTTCTCAAACTTTCTTGCTAACCATCCTAACTTCCTCCAAATCATTGATGAAGCTTGGTCTAGTCAGATTAGAGGCACTACTATGTATAAGGTGGTGCCTAAGCTTAAACTTATCAAAAGTGCTCTCAAATCCGTTAACTCAGGTCAAATAGGAGATGTTAGTATCCGTGTGGAGCGAAGTCAGGCCAACCTTAACTGTATTCAAGAGCAGTTGAAGCTTGATCCCCACTCTGCCATTCTTAAAGATAGAGAGACTGAAGCCATCCAAGTAGTCTTTAGAGTTCTTAGGGACCAGGAATCCTTTTTCAAGCAAGTTTCCCGTATTAAATGGCTTAAAGAAGGGGATAGGAACACAAATTTTTTTCACCACTCTATCATTGCTCACATAAATAGGAACTCTATTCATTCCTTACAATTGGCCAATGGAACTCGAATTGTAGGCTTCCAAGAGATTCAGGATCAGTTCTTAGACCATTTAGATAATTCTTTAGGGAGCTCTAAATCTCTACCTTCTTCTCAAGAGTTTGTGGCCTCTCTCTTTCCTACTCCTTTGCCTGACAGTATCACTTCCCCTCTTTTAGCAAAAGTCTCTGAACAAGAGATAAGTGAGGTTTTCCATTCCCTTAATTCGAACAAGGCCCTAGGCCCTGACAGTTTTAATGAGTATTTTTTAAGCAATCTTGGGCCACAATAGGATCGGAAGTTACAGGGGCAATCAAGAACTTTTTTAAGCATGAGAAACTTCTTAAGGAGCTTAACTCTACTTTTATATCTCTCATTCCAAAGAAAGCTCATCCAATCACAGTGCAAGATTATAGGCCTATTTCTTGTTGCAATTTTCTTTATAAGGTCATAGCTAAGATCATAGCAAATAGAATTTGTAAGTCTCTTCCCTACATTGTGAGCCAAAACCAAAGTGCTTTTGTTAAGAATCACCACATAGGCGATAATGTTCTGTTGGCCCAGGAAATTCTAAGGAATTATCACCTTTCCAATAGTCACAAGCGTTGTGCTTTCAAAATAGGCCTTCATAAAGCCTATGATACTGTTCATTGGGAGTTCCTCTCCATTGTTTTAGAATCTTTCGGATTCCCTGGGCAATTCATTTCTTGGATAAAAGAATGTATTTCATCCCCGTCTTACTCTATCCTTATTAATGGCACCCCTTCCCAGTTCTTTAGAGGTAAGTCTAGTTTAAGACAAGGAGACCCGTTATCCCCTTTCCTTTTTATTCTAAGTATGGAAGTTCTTTCTAGATGGTTGAACAAGGCTTTAGATGGTAATCCCTCTTACCATTATCATTGGAGGTGTAAATCTCTTAAACTAAACCATCTTCTTTTTGCTGATTATCTTATGATTTTTTGTCAGGATGACTTGGAATCTGTTAACTCAATGCTAGACTGCTTGAGGACCTTCTCCCAATTGTCTGGTTTGGAACTAAATCCTTCTAAGAGCCACTTCTTCTTATCCCCTGAGTCGCATAACTTGACTCCCCACATTGAACTGATGTCCGGCCTAACGAGAGACAATCTTCCTATAAAGTATTTGGGTTCCTGCTCATTACTGGAAGGTTGTCCCGAAGGGATTGTAGTCCCCTCTTGAAAAAAATCAAAGCTAGGATCAACAAGTGGACTAATAAAAGCCTTTCATATGCTGGAAGGCTTCAGTTGATCATCTCAGTGCTTTCTTCCTTTCAAGTCCATTGGTCTTCCATGTTTATTATTCTTTCTTCTATCCTAAAGGAGATAGAGGCCAAACTTAGGAACTTCCTTTGGTCAGGTCAGGTTTCCTCCCATTCTTATGCTAAGGTCAAATGGTCTGACATCTGTAGACCTAAAAAGGAAGGAGGCCTTGGGATTAAACACTTGTCAACTTGGAATACTATGCTTCTTGGGAATAGGATCTGGATTTTGTTTCATGACCCTAAAGCTCTCTGGGTAAAGTGGGTACACTCTACAATCCTTAGGAGGGGGAATTTTTAGAGTATCCAACCTAACAGTAATAGTTCCTAGAGTTGGAGGAAAATTTTAGCAGTAAGGGATAAATTAGGGAACCAATTCAGAATTAGGATAGGAAATGGAGCTTCTACTTACTTTTGGCAGGATCCTTGGCACCTGAGAGGTATCCTCCAGCATTTCTCTACCGCAAGAGCCATTAATGGATCTGATCTGAAACTGACAGCCACATTTTTAGAGGTGATCAGGAATAACATATGAAGCTGGCAAGAGTTAATAGGTGATACTCTGGGCTTCTTGGAACCACTCCAATATCAACCGATTAGCACTCAACAAGATAGTTTGGAGTGGTTAGCTGGTTTAGCGAACAGACAAGTCTATACTAATTCTTCAGCTTATTCCTTTTTAAGACCCCCTTTAGCATACCCTAGTTTGGTTCAAAAAGAATAGTTCAAGATGTTCTTTCATCCTTTGGTTGGCTTTCTGTGGTAAATTACAAACTTAAGACAGACTACGTTACCTCCTTACCCCCAATCATTGCTGCTTATGTCTCAAGGATAATGAATCAGTTGATCACCTTTTCTTTGAATGCCTTTTTTCCAAATCAGTTTGGACTTACTGCCTATCCTACTTCCATATCAACCTTCCACCACAACTCAACCTCTATACAATTGCTCTTTGGCTAAGCAATCCCCAAAATCCCCAAATCTCAGAACTTTAAATCCCAATGTTTTTCTAATTATCCTTTCAGTGGCCGTTTCCTATCTGTGGAAAGAAAGGAATGCCAGGACTTTTAAAGATGAAGCTATGGAGGTGGATGGCTTGAAAGCTAGAGTAATCACCCTAGTACAGAAGCAACTCAGAGCAAACACCGAGGGAAGGCAAAGGTATGCGAGTCATTTATATCACTAACATCCTTTTGCAGGGTTTTGTTTCATGTCAAAGCATGGAAATAGGGGAGGCAGGTCACAGCTGCTTAACCTATGAAAGGAGAGCACAACTAGTCATCTTCTTTTCGACCTCCATCTTCAGCTGCAATTTCTGTAAACTAGGGACGGTAGAGAGGATAGCTATCCGACAACAGATAGCTACTGTTCTCCTTAGCAATGCCGGATCAGTGGAAGCCAAGGGGAGACATCATGGTAATAGATTCATGGAACACGATGGCAGCAGCAGATCACCCCGCATCAACTTCAGCGATGCAAAGACCAACATACCTCAGCTTTCCATTTTTCATCCAGGGCAGTTAGTCAACCTTAACTTTTTTACACATGGAAGGGTTTCAACATTAGCACTAGCAACAACTAACGGCAGACCAGATGATAGCAGCAGAAGTTCTGATCAATAAATTCAGGTTTCAGCACAGCAGATCTGGTCGGACTTCCTCTTCATGGGTTGGTACATTCAAGGTACGCAGCACTCCTTCACGGTTGGTTGCGAGCACAGGTTGTCCAACTGGTTGTAAATATCAACTGGTTGATTTCTCAAGGCATAAGATACCTCCAATGAAGGACTGCATGTTTTGTCTCTGTTTGAACTTGTGTTACTGCCGATTGTTTTAGATATTAGGATCTCTTTGGAACCTTGTTCAAGTCAGGTTTTTAAGTGTATTGTTGCCATTTGGGAAGCTTTTCTCAGGGTATATCTTGTCAGATTAGGGGTTCTCTTTTGATTGGTTTGAGATGAGTTGTAAAACTATCTCTACCCTTGTACATAACCTTTCTTTATTAATCTTACATCTGATTTACTAAAAAAAAGAAAACTCTTTTTATTAGTTGTATAGCAAGAAACACATCACCCAGTGTTGAGTTTGGACGGCCTTTTGGAAAATATGGGTCAAACTTGCATTGAAATTGCTCCAAAATGACTAGCTTCTCTGATAATTATATACATTCCACAAAAGATGATGAAATCTAAAAAAATTAAATTTATTTTAACGTAATAATTCTTTTTTTTAACCCATGAGGTGTTTTAAGTGAGTTTGAACTGTCAATAGTACCATTAAATCATTATCACGTCCAGATTAATATTCGCTCGTATCTTATCGGGCCTTGAGGAGCGGTTGAATACTACCACCAAGTATTTAATAATGCTGCATTTGCAAGCGGGAGTCGAACCCTCAACCTTACTTAAAGCGAAGACCCGCAACTTGCTAATTGTTTTAAGTCATAGATTATCCAAGAAAGTAAATGTAATTTACTTGAGCAAAGTAACTGACATAGAAGAATACCATACGAATATTAAGTCAATAATTATAATAACTGGAAATTATTCTTGTAGGAATTTTATGGATGACGCCCAAGCGACGTAGGTTTTTCTTTCCCATTTAGATGTTACACCTAATTGACTGTGACCCTTCACCATATGGCGGGCCTTACATTACATGATCTCACTGCGTTCCTAGTTCCAAAGTGAGATGATGGTTTTTGTCGAAACTACTTTAACCGATCGATGCTCACCCTCCCCTTATCTTTTCAATGTACTTCCCGCGAAACTCTTACCAACAACAACGTTGCGTTGCCTCTTACTGGACCAAAACCTACCGGACCAAGTCTTAGGAAATTCCTTCCAACGAAGCTGATCTTATAAGAACCTAATATCTTCCGCTTCCATATTGGGGCACATCATAAGATAAGATATGAAGAACCCATAGTCTAATCGAAATTTTAGATGTGTATCATGTCATCTCTAGCATTATCAATTGCAGTAGTAGATGGACCGACCGCACAAACCCTTCAAATTCAATGACAACAATGTGATAATAGCAAAAGAGGCCATGTTCAGACAGATTAGGTTAGGCCAGAATATCAAGGCGGACGAATGTTTGCAACCAACGATTATAACTAGAAAGCAACTATCGCTCAACCACACCATAAATGAGTTGGGAAACCTTTTGAGCCTCCACCAACCCCAATGTCTTAGCTATTAAAAGCCTCCCTCTCACCCGTTTAATTACGTTCAAATTTAAATCATACCCCAGAAAAAGCTTTCACCCTCCACTACCACGTCATCATTAACTCCTCTATTTCTGCTCACTTCTTTTTTTCATTTCCAAGAAACAGGGAAGCCACCGGTTACCTTTCATTCCAGTTGCCTTGTCCCAATATTCTTCGTTGATTTCCACACGTATTGGCCTACAGTAACCGGTAGACTGCAAAACCAAGCCATTAGATCACTTTTAAGGTCGCTACACAAGATCTCACATCGGGTAGATGTAGTTCGATGCAATGAATCCTTTAAACAAGCTCGTTGCTGCTATTACTGTTATCTTTGCGATTTGTCTGCTGGTTCTTGTAATCCAGTCCATCTACGTGCTCCGGCGTCGGAGACGACTCAGACAAGTCGTCACCGGAAGTGTCCGTGACGTCGAATTCAGTGCGGAACAGCTACCCTCGAAAGAACTTCTTTACTTCTTCTGCTGCAGGAACCAGAAGACCACTCGGGTCGAACCCGACGGAGCGCTGGCTGCCGTTGAAGCGACGGCGCCGCCGCTCATACCGTCTCCTACGGAGGAGGAGGTGGATCAGATGCTGAAGCATAAGGGACTGTACGGACCGTCTAGGTGTTTGTTTACTATAAAAGAAGAGGAGAGAGAGGAGATGGAGTGTGATCATAATCTGCCTTGCTCTTCTTCTGCTACTGAGAACAAAGTGGAGAAAATGAAGGTGGACGAAAATGGTGGCTTGGGGGAGGCATCTAGTGAAAGTGAAGCACAAGTGATTGCTGAGGCTGACAAGACGACTCCATTTTCAACTCCTTGTGCTTCGCCTCCTTATTATACGCCGTCACCGTCTCCAACTCGGGAAGGAAACTGCTTATGGTCGACGGCGAGCGACGTCGTCGTTTTGGGAATAGAATTAGGCTCAGGATCGTGCAAGTAATTGTTTTCGGGTTTTCAAGTTTTCTTTCTGAGCAGTAACTTTTGAGGCTAGGAGGTCGACTTAATTACTGGTACAGCCACGTAAACACTGTGTGTCAAGTAGAAGCAGGAGGTGAGGTGGTGTCATTTAATTATGTGGTACAAATGTAACAGCATTAGATTTTAAGATGGTTGGTTGACTTTATTTTATTTTGAGAATGATACTTACTATAAGCAGGAGTCTAGAATTGAGAGGAGGAAACAGAAAGACGCGGGGGTTTCATGAAGCAAACCAAGATGTAATAATGTTACACAGCTTGAAAAGCCCTTAAATCTATAACTGCTCCCCACTTTCAAAGTCTATAATCCAAGACATTTCTTATAGAGTGGCATTGACCTTTTGAAAGTGAAGTTGTTGGCAGCTTCGGACAAGATAGAAAAATTTATGTTACTTGTGCGCATTATAGGCCGTATATTTTTTTCTCCACAACCTTGTTGATGGTGATGGGGTTTGATCCATTTTGAAGTGTCGCAAAGATGAAATTGCGTTAAATCGATAATGTTTGACCACGTTAGAATTGAATGGTATATTACTTTAAATAAAACTATTACACTATTACAAAAAATAATGAGTTCAAGACTAGATAAGCTTACCGTTAGATTACAAGAGTGTCTAAAGGATTCAAGAAGTGAATATTATAAAACTAGATCATAATTGAGATTACTGAATCACAATCAACAGCTGTTCTTCGTGTCCAAAGAGAGGGAATGATGTGCTTGCTTAGCAAATATATCAGCTCTGATATGATTAACTATTCTATCCGTCAACTGATATTTGTCTTCCTTCTTATCAATAAACCTACGTCGATTTCTTTCTTTCCAGATGCAATAGATGGTTATGGTGAAAGTTGTTGTATAGAAAGAAACATTAGGAGTTCCCTTCTCAGAATGTAATGATAACATATACAATAGTCGACTCTAGATAGCCTTAGAATAACTACAAATGAAGAAGAGTTGATCATGCTCCTTAGCTGCCATATTACATAATAAGCACAGGTCATCAACTTTACCGTGCCATTGCTTCCAAGTTTTTAGCCTATTTTTGATTGCAAGCCATGTGATGAAGGTTGCTTTGGGACTGATAATGTTATGTCATAGAAGAGAAAACTATAGGATTACTATGGAATCATTAGACAGAAGTTGATAGCAAGATTTGTTTGAAAAAACCCCATTCGGGGTTAAAATCTAGGAGATAGTATCTTCCGTAGCAGGGTTTGCTAAGATAGGAAGATGAGCCGTAAGTTCATGAAAGCCTCAGAAGTATCCCTGCCAATCACCATTCTCTATCAATGAATAAACCTTAGGGTTTAACGCCATTCGATTTCAAAGCCTTTGAAAATCAATGTTATGAGCAAGGGGCTAATGTCTAGCCAATTATCAAACCATACTCAGGTCTTTCTCACCATTGCCGATAGTGTGCTGGATGAGAGGATAAATAAATTCACTTAACCTCTTCATTTGTTTTAGAATCCAAGAACCTTCTGGTGAATATTCAGCCTGCCATAAATTAACACATTTCAACAGAATTCGTGAATCCATTTTATGCATAATGTATTGTTGTCCGGGTATATTTGCCATAATCTCTTGCATATTAAAACTTATTGCATATTAGAGATTGAGAGAAGTCTGAGGCCACCATTCTTTTTAGGCTTTATAACCTCACACCATTTAACTCGATCATTCATGTAGTTACCAACCTATCCTGACCAGAGAAAGGATTTCATTATCCAGCCCAACCCTTTAATTACTTTCCGAGGCAAAGCAACATGAGCAACCTAATGCAGATCAAGACTAGTAAGTACTGAAATGATGAGTGTAAGCTGAGCTGCATAAGATAGAAATTGATTCTGCCATGCCATCACTCTGGACCTCATATTTTCTATAATAGGTAAGCAGTCTCTAAACTTCGGCTTTAAAGCCATAATTGGAACTCTCAATAGCGAAAAAGGAGTGAACAATGTTGGAGTCCAATGATTCTTTTAATTTCCACAAAGTTTCTCACATCAATCGAAGTATATTGATGCAACTTTTCTCTGAATTATGATTAAGTTCAGACCATTTCGCAAATAGATCAAGCACATGCATCATTTTTTTAATTAAAGAGGGATCAAAACCAGACAATAGGTGCAAGTCATCTGCATATACTAAGTGAGTAAGGTTGAGTTCCTTACTTTTGCGTTGAAAGTGGAATCCACCATTGCAAGGAAGCACGATGTTTAAAAGTTGAGATAATCCCTCTATAACAAGAGTAAATAAGTAAGGCGATAAAAGGTCGCCTTGTTTGATCCCCTTGGCAAGCTTGAAAGGTACCGTGGGAGTACCATTCACATATATACTCAGTGAAGATGTGCTAATACAATTCATAATCCATTAAACAAATTTGGACTGAAGATGCAATGCTTCAAGACATATCCGAATAAAACTCTAGCTAATTGTATCGAAAGCTTTAAAAAAATCAATCTTAATCAAACAACTTTGTAATTTCTTACCCGAATAATAATCCTTCAGTAGCTCTTGTAAAAATAGAATGTTATCTCTTGGATTTCTTTTTGGAATAAATGCACTTTGTGTAGGATTCACAATAGTGGAAAGAACTACCTTGAGGCGCTCAACTAGAATTTTTTAAATCACCTTATAGATAGTGGAGTAGCAAGATATAGATTTGAAGTCTCACATTTGATTAGGATTTGGTTTTTTTTTGGAACAAGCATATAAAGGAATGATTGATGACTTGAAACATTTTGGTAGATTTAGAAAATTCCAGTACCGCTTTAGTAAAGAGCTAACCCACAATATGCCATGTACGTTGGAAGAATAATGCAGTGAATCCATTCGGACCAAACGCCTTCGAAGAATGCAAACTGAAGAGGGTACGTTTAACATTATGTGCAGTAACAGGAGAAACCAACACATCTTTCATTCCTTAATCAATGTTTTAATCAAATAATTGTAAAACATTAGGACTTGACAAGGAAGATGCGGCTCTTCCCATTAAGTCAATGAAAAAGTTTTTTGTTATTTCCATGATACTATCCAGTTCAACATCCCCAGCTGTCTTATAACCTGGAAATTTTATTGGTATTTCTACGAGCCAATATTAACGAATCGAAGAAATTTGTGTTGGCATCACCCTCTTCCAGCAGGTTAAAGGGGATTTCTTCATCAAGACTGATTTGTGAAAGTCAAGAGTAATTTGATAGTTGTAGAGGCATGTCATCTCTTCTTATTTAAGTTTTGGTTTAGAAGTCTGATCATAACAAGCATTTTGAGCAATTAAGAGCTTTTCCTTAAGTGTTTCAAGATTAGAATTCCTACCTCACAAGAATTGCTTGACAATAGCTCTTGTTAGTTTTAGTTTCTACATAAAATGAAATGTTTTAAATCCATTCACCTCAGTATTCCAATAGCTGCGAAAACTATTGAAAAAACTTGACTGTAGTACCCTTTAAATGCTAACCTACTAGCCTTTATATTAGCATAAAAGAGTGATATGAAGTCAATGTTTCTCTAAAGTGAACGAAAGAGTGTGGAAATTGATTTAACTAAATAGAATTCACGAATGTTCCATCCATTTTTTTACGAATGAGCATACTTCCATTTTGGTTATTAGACCATGTGAGATGTCTGCCAATAGAGCTAAGATCAACCAAGTCCATAGTTAATAGAAAATTAGAGAGTTCTTTTGTTAGTTCAAAATGAAAGTTTTGACCACCTTTAACTTCAGAGACATTTAATGAGCAATTTGAATCTCCAACTACTAGCTATGGCTTGCGTATATTCTGTTGTATAGTTTTAAGGCTCAACCAAAGATTTTCATTTTGAAATCCGAAGTTGGAAGCATAAACCAACAACAATTCAAAACTAATCATCGAGTTTTTAAACTTTCACTACAAATGTATCAATTGCTTAGTTTCGTATAACACTTGTACTTCAAGTAAATCAACATTAAAGAGGCAGATTGTTAGAAAACTTCTCTAAAGGCAATCACCTTTAGCACTTATTGTACAAACCATTTTATGATTAATAAAGACATTTTTCATTATTTCAATGTTCATATATTTATGGATTTGATGTTGATCTTAAATTGATTTAATGAAGTCCTTGATACAAAACATAGCATGGAGGAAATCATGATGAGATCTTGATAATGAGATTCCTATCATGTGAAATTATGTTAGTTTCTAAACTTTTCCTAGTCATATGATTAATAAGATAGGATATCATTAATCCTGATAGACTAGCACATGTTATACTCTTTAATTGGATCAACCCGTAGATCTCATAAGCTGTAGACATGAGCTATTTAAAGTTAACATGGGGATACTTACTAAGGGTAGTAAGTACATTGACTTAACCTACTATGAGATAATCATATGGATATTATATTCCAGTGTCAATGATAGTCTCATCATAGCAATGGTGCAAGTATCTTTTAACTTTAGGTGCTCAAGGATATCTCGAATGTTGATCCTGTGCTTTGACTCAATTCATCAGTGCCTTTTAGGAGTTACTCATAGGGTAGTGATTGGGTACAGCTTGAGTTATTCAGAGATAATTGAGTAGCCGATAAAGGATTTACCACTCCTAATAGAAGGAGATGATAACTACGGCCTCTTGTCAGGTTCATTACTCGAGAGTCTTTGGCCAGAGCAGATATGTGCCATGAAGAAAGCCTTCAATGATACATAGAGTAATGAGATCCCCAGGACAAGATCTAATATCATTTGGACTAGATATGACGTAGTCAGTCTAATGAGAGTTGACACGTTGATCATACTCTGAACCAAGTGGGGTATAGATTATGAAAGGACGAATTACATTGCAACATTTTGTATAGAAGGGTCAAACCACTACTTTTTTTATCAATTGGGGGTCACAACGTGTTGCTAGATACCGCTCTTGACTTACTTGAATTAAGTGTTAATTCAAGTGGCCATCATAACTGGGAACTTAATGGGTCACACACAAAGGAGATTCAAAGGATGAGTAAAATGGTCTTGAATGGTGATTCAATATATGAGAGAGTGTTTTGGGATTGTATCACGATGTGATCGTGGTAAAAAAATGTTGTATGGAATGGATTAGAAACAAGTGTTGTTGGTTGCCAATTTGGTCATTAACTTCCCAAAACTTCTATTAATGTATGTTGTTCATGGTCATTAACTTCCATTAATTCATGTTATTCATGGTCATTAACTTCTCATAACTTTCATTAATGCATGTTCTTTATGACTATTAACTTCTCGTAACTCTCAATTGGTGATAGGGGTTATAGAAGGCCAAATGGTGCAAAAAATAGAGAGATTTTCATGCATCTTGTTTAAGACACAAGTGAAAATAAGGTTATTTCTAAAAAACACTCTTTTTCTCTCTATCTCTCACAAGAAATCTTGTCTTTGCTAGCACAAAGAAAGAATTTTAATCATCTCTCAATGAGGTTTCATCTTTCTATCTTCGTGTTGACTTTCATTAGAGACAGTCTACGTTGATCTTTGTGGTTTACGAAAACCCAATGTGGAGAAGATTAAAGAACGAAGGAGATCGTCAGAAAGGTATGTAAATATTTTACATTTCATATTTTTGTTTTCTATATCTGTATGCATGAGTAGATCTGGTGTTTAAGGTTTCGTTTTATTTTCCGCTGTGTATATTTGATATATATTATATATGAGATACATGACCGGAGCCTTACAATCATTTGGTGTAATGAACTTGAATGATAGTAATGATAAGACCCTTCTCAATAATGTGGATTTTATATAAAATAATTGGGACCAATGCATTTTAAGTGAATATTTCATTTATAAAGTTATAGGTTTTTATTTTTGTCTTTTCTTTTAATTTTACTTCTATTTTATGTAGGTAATATAAATATAAAACTTTTACTTATAAATATTTTTGTTTCATGTTTAACTTCTACTTTATTTTGTTCGTTGGCATGAACTCTTATTATAATACTTATAATTTAATATTATTCTTACTTTATGATATTTTGATGTAATCAATTGTAAAATTTTAAGTAACTTATATTATTTTTAATTTATATTTGTATAGGAATTAATAATACTTTTCTTATATTAACTGTTATTATTATTTATATATGAAATATGTAAAAAAAAATGTTAATAAAAAAGACAGCACCAAAATCAAATCCAATAATAAGTTAAATGCTCTATGGCGAGTACTCAATTCTGACATATTTTTCTAAAGTATTGTTGTGAAAATTCAATTTGTCCAGTCTGGTCCAGCGGTACCGTTGTATTGGCGACGAACTCTGCACTCTGCAGTCTTCACTGAGAAAACTACTTAACAAACCAAAACAAAATCTCTCAAATCCCGATAACCATTTTCGAGCAATGAAGCACATATTAACGTTTAAAACTTTCAACCAAACGCCCCTCTCTCTCCCTCTCCGAAACCTTAGCCATTGTTAAGGAGAATCGGTGGGTTTGGTTTCGAAGCTTTGGGAGAGGGCTTTGGGCATGAGCGCGATGAGCACCATCCGCTGCGATCCTCGAAAGGCCAAAGACCCGAAATTGCCTGAACACGGATTTCGCTTTTGCTTTCAACAATAGTAACTTCTCTGATCGGGTTTTGAGGATCGAGATCATTCCTGACTTCTCTGATATCAACTCTGACGGCGACGGTTGTATCAATTGGGCCCATAACCGCAAGCGGCGGAGGGAGGAACTTAAGAAAGAGAATGGTCTGTTTTCCAGATTTTTTTTTTATTTAATCTTCTTTAATATCTGCTTTTTGTTTGTTCTTTCTTTTCTATTCTTGTTATGTTTGTGGAATCTTTGAACTTTCGGTATGAATTCTTAGCTTGGGAAATGATATAAGAGAAATTTAGGGAATTTATCCTTATGGTTTGATGGGGTAACTCAAACAAACTTTGAAAAAGGTTAGACATTGAAGTTAATGTTGCCCATTTTGTGAAACTTGTGGATTACTGTGCATTCTATGTTTCAATAGCTGTGCCATAGTTGATGGTCTAAGCACGTTCGCCACCGATTTTTGCGGGTTCTAACTAGTAGTTTTAGGAGTTTTTGTTGTCTTGTTATTGGGATTTCTTTGGTTTCTTGCTCAATGGGGAATGGGAATGTGCTTATAGATATTGTCTTTGGTGCTGATGTTTATGCGAATTGTTAATGTGGATTCCTGGTTTTTGCATTAGCAGTGGACGCTACTGGACAATGTGTGTTAGTACTCAGCCTGCTAGTGTCAACATTGCACAGCCCACCAAGCCCATCCAAACCTACATCCGTAGGGGTAAGA
>JANZLH020000067.1:5131631-5142277 GCA_026770325.2 Erythroxylum fimbriatum
CAAACTCACTTCTAAGCCTTTCCAAAGCCACCAAACTCCATCCTAACCTCATATACACTTCAAATCATCCCAAATTCAATCCTTTCAATGCAATAACACTTCTTAATCAATCCAATACCAATCTAAATGCATCAAATTCCCAAAACTCAACTCCAACACTCAAACCACACAACTTCAAATCCTTCCAATACCAATTCAAATACATCAATAACAAAATCATCAAGTTCATCCTTCCATTCAACATCGTCTCTCATAAGCTTATAACCTTCACTTCAATATCCGTACTCCTTACATACAATTCCAACTCAAACATACTATTCTAACACAAGCAACACAAGCAACAAATTGGCTAACTCAACAATTAGGCTATATACATTCAATATATTCAATTTTGAACATCACACAATATTACAAAGGGGATTTATCAAAGTCTCGTTTCACTTCCCAATTCAAATGTAATTAAACAAGGCATTTATACATTTGAACATTTCATCAAGGTCTAAATACATACAAATATTACAATAAATAATCAATGCTCATTATACTATACAACTATCCAATGGTCTAACTAATCTCTTGACTTTGGTCCAAATGTCTTGCAAGGAGTTACCAGCTTTCGCAATCTGCACCTGGGGGAAAAATAATGGGCTGAGCTTGACAGCTCAGTGGCTAAAATAATGCTAGCCATTGGCTTAGAGCCACACAGTCACTCAGAATACACATATTCATAAGCATTAGCAACTCTAATCACAATTCACCGACATTTCAAGGCAATTCAATTATCACAATCCATACACATTTCATGATCAACATATTTCGAATATATCTCAATTCAAGACACAACTTGGCATAGTATGATGCAAATGCACAACAAATGGTTCGAGGGGTCCCGTGAACACAATGATGCAACCGAAGTTTACATCATAAACGAAATGAGTCCGAATCGGATCTCATAGGCCACAAGCGGGCTGCCGGGAGAAGGCATTAAGTCAACGTCGACGTGACAACGAAACGGTTTCCCTCTTACCCAAACACACACAAGTTTCATGCTTAAATCATCCATTCATATTCGAAATGCCATAATTCAATTAATGGCATGATAATCAAAATGTCAAGCATTTACAAAATGCATAACATACCAAAGTCCCAATTCCATTGTTTTTATCATGCATATATACACATTAGGATCGATATTGCAATTAATCATATCAATCATTTAACACATAATACATGATCATATCAATCATTTAACACATAATGCACACATCATGCATTTGCTCACTTCACACAATAACTAGAATTATTTCACCCACCTTAAACTTGCAAATTCCAAAATTAGTGGCTTCCCTCTTCTTGTCCTTGGATAGCTCTTTGATCACCTAAAACATAACAATAATTCATCAATTTTTTCATGAATTTCGAAATCCCCCCTTTTTCCAAACCCTAAAATGAATCAAACTTCCATTTCACTTTATACACAAATCAAATGGGTTAGGAACCTCTAACCCTAACTTAAGAACTCAAAAACCCCATGAATGGCACTATTCATCATCTTCTTCCTACTACTTTCTCTCACTAAACTTTTCCACCACAAACCCTAACTCATCTATTCACAAAAACAAGAAGAAAAGGGATAGATCTTACCTCAAAACTTGATTTCTTCCCTTTAGATCCACAAAATTTCACTTTTCCCCTTGATTTTCCTTCTCTTTTTCTCCTCTTCTTCTCCTCCCCTACGTTTTCTTCCTCTTCTCCCCAAAGTTCACGACAATGCTCCTTCCTCTCACATTTGGGTCTTTTATTTTACTCTTTGAACTTCCCATAATGCCCCTCACTTAAGGCCCTCTTCCAACTATACCCTTGGTTGGGTTCTAACTCCCCCTAACTACTTAGTTCACTTCTAACTAACTAATTTCTAACCCTTATTTCATTTAATACAACCTACCATAATAACTATTTTATCTAACCTCTAATTAATACACTCCACCTAACATTTCAATCTAATGTCATTCAATTTCTAATCTTCCTTTTTAATTCTAATTAAAGACAAATTCAACAAATTTTAAAACCTTCAATCAGACACAAAGAACCAATTAAACAATTGACACATAAATAAACAAATCACATAATTAAGGCAAATAAGATCAAGGTCTAACAGGAATGACCTCCAGACGTCCCGGTGCGTACTCTGCGGTAAAGGGGCGCTACATAAACTCATCATTCACAATCAAATTAAAAAATGTGCACAAAACAACACATATGGAATAATCTTCCATCAAGCAACAAGCTCCCAACTCGTATCTTATTCTTCAACTTTTCAATCATAGAATTATTCGTGCTATAATTATCAATTGTTACAGTGGACAATCTAGTGTTGATATTGCAACCTATCAAACAGTCTCCCAACATAGTTGCCAACCTTTAGCTTATATGTGATTTTGTCACATAAATGAACCTACCATATACAAATATGACCAACGTCAATCATAACATAATGAAAAAGTAAATGATAAAAATATTAAAGAATATAAATTACTTCAAAAGTTTATTACCAAGAGTCCATTCATTATCAACATAATGTGTCGTCACTACTATGTAACCTTTCTTTTGGTTATTAGTTGTCCACATATCTGTTATAATGACAATTCGTCCTTCAATACTCAATAATATTCTTAAAATTACTTTCTTCTTATCCTCATATATCTTTATAATGTCCTTCTTCATTGTATTCCGAGTTGGACGTTTGAAGGTCAGTTGTAGTAAGTTGCAAAATATCCTAAATCTTTTGGTATCAACTATAGATAATGGATGTTTATCACCAACTACTATAGAAGCAATTAAAAATCTTGATTTGTTGCAGTCATAAGATGTTGCAGTCATTTCATTCTTCCCTCTTATAAGGTTAGGTGTAAAAAATGTTTGACCTCCTGATAGTGATAAGATCTTTTTTCTATTACACAAATCTACGTGTCTCTGTAAATGAGATATTTCACCTTTTGAACTCTCGACCAACATCTTCTGACAATGCTTACATTTGATTTTTTGTACTCCATCCATTGATCTACTCTTATTGAAGTGACTGCAAACTTAACTTTTCAATTAACTGGATTTCTATCTTCACTTGGTATGGGATTAGAAGTTTTTATTTATATCTTTGATATTGAATTACAACTCGCCACTGAAGGAATATGCTCATTAATCTGAAACAATCAACATTTAAATATATATGTTATTCATAATCATAACTGATAATTCATAAACACGGTAGAGAATAGGAGAACATGAATCACAATTATAGATTTAAAGTTTATCAATGACTTAACACGACATACAGGCGTGTATGTGTTTTTGTGGGCTCACATAATCATATACACGAGCGTGTATGTAACTGTGTACATCACTATAAAGTTTTTTGCACACGCTAATGTGTATGAAACCTTGCATGTCTAATCATACTTACATGATCATATACACAAACGTATATATGACCTTGTAAGTTCTCACAACTTTACAGTCACCTACGCGACCAAATATACGCCTGTGTATGTGATTGTGTAAGTCTGCAAAAACACCCCCAAGACGACAACAATCTTAGAAATTTCGGTCTTTCACAAATTCAATCTTCAATCAAAAGATTCAAAACCAGAATACGACGAGGGAACTTTACTTTGGTGAGTGGATGGCAAAAAAGCAGAAAAAGACAGTGGTGGGGAAGCAGGGCAGCGAGACAATGTGACAAAAGAGCGACTAGAGGGAGTGTGAAGGGGCAATTGGAGGGCGAAGGGGTAGAAGTAGACTGGTCTGGTCAGAGAGAGGGAAAGAGAGAGTGACGTGTGGTTTGAGAGTGAGAGAGAGAGAGTGTGAAGAAGGTAGAGCAAGAAAAGGGAAAGGTCAACCTAGACTAAAATGAAGTCGTTTTATACTTCGAGTACAACAAAACAGCTTAGCATTAAACAACATCGTTTTGCTTCAACAGGAAAATAACGTTTTAATTTTTCATTATGTCCAACCTTAAATCAGGTTCGGGCTCAGACATAATTTCAATTTTTAGGCCTGATGTCCAATTAACTTCAGGCATGACTTGTTGACCTCAAGCTGGGAAGGGGCAAGGCAGGCTAGGTTTGAGCCCAAATATTATCCCTAGATCTAATTGAATTTTTCCGCTACGATTTTAGATTTTATTGTATAATGCTTTTTGAGTAGAAAAATGCTTATGTTCTTGCCACTCGATAGCAATATTTTGAAGCAGCTACTTAGGTATTAAATTCATTAGAGTAGCATAATTTTAAAAAGCAGAACAGAGCTTTATTAAGTTGGAAGGCAAGAGTAATAATTGAAGTATGGCCTAACTTCTAAGCTCAAACAACGGAAACATAAAGCCCCCACGCAAACTAATGATTATAACTTAATGTCATTCTCTAGCAAAACTCTTGTATCCAGTCCAGAAAAAGAAAGAAATGGCAAATGCAATCATTTACAATTGTGCAAATACTTTTATACAACATAAATATCGAGGGCAAAAAAGAGCATATGATGTAATAGGAGTCTCAATTAAGTTCCGCTGTTAGCCTATGGAGGAAATACATAAACTTAGAGAACTCACCACATTTCCTTTTTCATCAAATGATATAAATTTCTTTTCTTCCTTTCTTTGCTCTTTCTCGCTGGAGTCACGCCTAATCTGAATGATGCTTCCACTAAATCCTTGGCTGGGCCTCCTTTCAGCATTGTTGCTCACAAGCTTTGTGAGGTTATATAATATTGCAATATGGCCTGCAAAATAAAATCGCTTTGATGGGAAATTGAGTTCACTATTAATCGTATTATTAACTTTAGTGACCTTAAGATTTATGCAACTTGACAAAATAGTAATTCTCCTCTTTTCAGATCATTAGGAAAGGCCAATTCTGAAGATTGTTCTTACAAAGACTCGTCTAACAAACTCGATGGTGGCATAGGTGAGAATTCCAACTCCAATCATGCGGATTTGGGGTGGTTTCATCGATCAACGAAGCCATAAAAAGTCACCTTCATGTGCGAGGAATTGTCAAAATGTAAGCAACTCCATTCAGGGTTGCACTTTTTTGTTTGTTTGTTAAGGTGATAAGTATGAAAATACTAAAGAGAGAGACGTGCACAGGCGATTCAATCTTAGCAAAAGTGAGTGAGATAGGATAATAGTTTCTACTTCTAGTGAATTGTTTATGTTTATGCTATCACTAGGACTGACTGGATGAGGAACATTGTCTGTCGTCGCGGAACAAACACCACTTGCTCTCAAAGATCACCATTTAACTACAATACGACAACGTCTATGGATTATGGGGTTAATTAAATCAGTACACATGAAAAAACATAGGACCGCCGAAAGTACATAACGACAGGACAAGCACGAGAAAGAACAAGACACCAAAGTTACTGCTGCTTCACAAATTTTATCAAGTTCTAGAGAGTTCGAGGGCAAACAAGACAAAGCAGCATTTTCCATTTTGGCAATGCTATGCTATCTAAAAACATAAAATAAATCATAAGAAAAATGTCCCCAGTAAGGAAAAAACGCACCAAAAAGGCCTCCATCGGGAGAGATAAACATGCTGACAATACGCGCCAATAATTGAAGCCAGCCACCGTTCACACCAAAACTTACAACCACCTATTGTTCTGCACGTTATATCCACGCGCCTCCTACTATAAATTCCTTCTCTTTCCTCTGCCCCCCTCCCCCCCCTTTGGCTGGAAACGAGCTCTCATACAATGGTCATGGAGGCATCAGACCCGCCCTCCACGTCACCTATCCGTCGGAGTAACTCCATCGCCACATCCGTAGTGATACCGATGAAGCTCACTCTGCCTTCCAAACCGCTCCGTACTTCAAGCCTCCATCTTCCGTACACTAACGGCGTCGCATCTCCCCCACCTACCGGGTTAGACCTCGAGCTGGTATCCGTTAAATCATCCTTAACATACACCTCCCTCAAGGACGTCCTCGTTTTCTCCGCCGTCAACTCTCCCACCGCAGTCAGTGGCTCCGCCTGCGAGATATCAATTCGCAACCGCCTGGTGAAGCAAGCGGCGTGGGCTTACTTGCAGCCCATGTCATCGTCTCCGAGCTCGTCCGGAACTCACTTTCTTCACCGAGTTTGGCTCCAATTGTCTGCTCGCAATCCTCTCAGTGCTTGTTTTGGGTTCATTAGCCGACATTTCTTACCAAGGATCGCCGGAGCTATCAATCGGGTCCTCTCGGTCTTTTGGGCCCACTTGAACAGATAGCACATTTTGTCATTTTGCTTATTTGTACCTATTGCGTGCTTCATAAAGCAATCATGTGCAAAGTAGAGAAAATGAAATGTCAAAATAAATTAATGGAATTCAATTAGGAAAAAAAATTACAGACTCTGTTTAAAGTTTCCTTTTTTTTTTGGGTACAATGATAATGTGATTTTTGAGGGACTTGGCTTTTCAGTCGTGGATTGGTTTAGAGCGGCGGAGTCTCATCGGAAACTGGTGGCGTTTTTCGTTGGCATCAGTTTCTGGGACGTTTTCTGCGTCAAACGTTTGTGTAACTTCTGTTTGGTTGTCGAGTTGGACTTGGACTCAGTCGGATTTCGGCGACTCCGACGACAAGGACCGATTGATGGTCGGTCCTGGCCACATTGGAGGTCGTGGTGGCCGTTTTCCTTGTTTTCCCGCCGAGCTCGTGTCCGGTGATGCGCGGTCGTTTCGTTTCTGCAAACATTGCTCAAAATTGAAAATTTTTTAGTTCTAATTGGATCAAGGTTAGTGGTGTTTTCTGACTGTACATAGGATAAACCATGTTAGTTTTGTATGTAATACATGTAATGTAATGCATATGCTTCTGCTTCTGCTTCTGCTTCTGCGTGCATGTTTCAAAATGGAAGTTACTGTTGGGATTAGGCGTATCGTATTAGCTTACTAGCAGAAGATTCAACTCTTGTGTTTAGCCAAAAACAGTTGCAGAGGTGGGTTTTTCTGGATTTGGAAGAGAGAAAATGTGGATTTGTAGATTAGACAGAAATTAACTTGACAATTATCCCATCAAATGATCATTGTCAATATTAGGCTGAGTTTGTCTTGTATCTGTATCACTAATAATAGGAAGAGATCCTGAACATACCTCAGAGCCACTGGTCTTCAACTTGCTAGACTGAGCTGCCAAGTACTCAAGAATCTGAAAGAAAGTGGTCTGCCCCAGTTGGGTGCAGTTTTCCCAGTAATAAAGAGCAAAGTCCCAGGCTCTAGCTCTGTACTCCAGAAACTTTCTGTCTATGTCTGTTTCATGCTTGGCCACCAAAGGCCTTAACAAGGCTTCATAGATATATGAAGTTCCCTGCATCAACCACAAAAGTTTAAAACATCTAAATCAACCGCCTGCTTTGTACCTTAAAAACAACTTAGCCTGCTTTGTACCTTAGTTTTTGGACACCACAAGTAGATAATAAATGCCAGCTTCGTCTCACCATACATTGGCAGCCTGCGCCGTTATAAAACAACATTATGCAAGAAAATCGACGGGGTATGTGGCATACTTTCAAAACATATTACTTCTTGGACTCACCATGACATGAATACGTCTCCAACGCTCTCACAAACGGTAAGAAGTCCAATGATGATCCTAAAAATCAAAACCAAAAAAAGTAGGGAGCGGTGAAGGTGACTATTTTGGCACTGAATACGACACTGATTGATCAAATGAATTTCACGATGATCACAGGCCTGAGTTTGCAATCCTAACTAAACGTGATATTTGGTCAATTCTATTGCAAAAGGTTAGAAGAATACTGTTAGTTTTCCTTTACAATAAATGTTCAATTAGGCGCATGCATTCGGTTTTTTCTAAAGAGAACCAAAACAATTGGCACAGCTAATGGTCTATTCGCAACTAAAGCGTTAAAGAGTGGTTGAACAGAACCAGTTTTGTGAATATAATCTGCCAAGGCCAAATAAAAAAAGAGAAGCTTACCAATATTGGCACCAGAATCTGAGTTCCGCCATGTCAACCTTGTTCTTCTCCACAGATTTGAAACATTCAAACGCTGGATATGCGTAACCCAAAATCAACCTGCAAATTTATACGAACAACGTAACAAAAATCTTCTGCATAGCCAAAAGGGAAATAAGAAAAAGTTCAGAAATGAAAACAGGGAGATAAAAAGACATACACAAGGCTTCTGGTAATGAGATCTCCTAACATCCTTGACTGTGTCTAAAAGGACACGGAATTGTTGTAATAACAGAAGTATTGAAGCCGACGACGATGACAATCGACCCTTTTAACGAAAAACTTGGGTGTGAAGATTAGTACGAAACAGGAGCAACAGAATGAATCAAGAAACAGAGAGAATAAGAACTGGGAGAAGGAGATTCTTCAGAAAACAAAAGGGGTTTAATTAAAATCTCAACGACGAGTCTGCGGAGGAGATAATAAACAATATCCGCAGAAACTTGAGAGCGAAGAGAAGGGTTTTGAATTCAGCAATGGTGTCTACATATATAAGATTATCGAGAGACATTTCTTGGCATGGACGCCTCCTCTCCTTAGTATTTTATACACGCAAGTGTGTGTGCTTTGAGTTTTGACAGTTAAAGATTCAAGGGTAATTTTGTCATACTTTATCGCGCAAATGTTGGAGGTGGTTAGTTTTCCCTATTTCGTGTTTGTTAATTTGATTGCCTCTTATTTAGCACTAGCAGCCTTTGGGGTCAATAGAAGCATAACTCTATCCAACTTTTTAACCATCTCACTCACTTTATAGTTATAAAAGAATACACAAGTTCCGAAACATGGATTAATGTTCTTATCGTTGTCCAAACTAATCTAAAATAAATTACACTATAAAAATCTATTCCCTTCGATTTATAATAAGTGTCGTTTTAGAGGAATGCACATTTACTAATAAAGTTAATGAAATATCTAATATACCCTTATTAATTACATGTTAAAGTGCCTTGAAAATATAATCTGTATAATCTGTGTAATTAAGTTATGAGAGAAATTAAAAGTTAATTTTGGAAGTAAAATTATAAACATGCATACAAAGTCAAGAATGACACTTATTTTGAATAATTAAAATGTTTCTAAAACGACACTTATTATGAATCAGAGGGAGTATTTCTTAATAAATTCAGAAGAGAATATTAAAAGTATGATTTTATATGAGTAATGACAAAACTTTATTTTTTTTTTGAAATTTTAAAAAATTATATTACTCAGACAACAGGTATACACTGTACAATCCTTACAAAAGGAAAAAAAAAACATAACCGTTGCCAACACCAAGTCCTCTGCAATTTAACAGCCCAAAATCAACTACAATACTCTAAATATGCCATCGCCGTCTCATTTCCAAACTAATACCCTCATGTTTTCCAGTAACAAAGAGAGCCTCACGAATTATATTAACAATATAATCAGCTAACTCATACCTATGACGCTCCTGTTGCTTATAAAGCCTGCAGTTTCTCTCCCTCCATAAGTGATAAATCGTCATCTGAAAAGCCGTCCGAAGTATGACACCATCAGGCCTCCCGGGTCGAGTACCCCGAATAAGATCATCCAACACCTCCGTCCACATATAGGAGGAGTGAGTTCGGCCAAGCAAATGTCCAAACCACCTTAGAATACTCACATTCAAAAAATAGATGATCGCGACTTTCCTCAGCTATGGAACACAACACACAAATGGGGTCGAAACCACCAAACCATCGGTCTTTTGTTCTCAATATGTTTTTAATAACCAACCACAAAAGAAAGGCTCCTCTAGGACTAACGACTGTTTGCCACACCAGATCCGCCCAATTTACCTCCTCCTGCCGCATTCAACCAATTCCATGGGCTGACTGATTCATGAAGATCCCATTAAGATTGACAATCCACCGCGGCTGATCTTGAGCTGAACAGATTACCACATTATTAAGGTAACTATCAAGAATATGACCATACCTGCAATTTGGCGAGAGAGCCCTCCACCTAACAACCCAAGCCACTGTTGCCTCCTTAGGAAGTCGGTTTCTGAACAACGACAGATCATCTCAACCATAGAGGGTTGAGGTGATTCCAATTATCAAACCAGAAATTTACTTCCTCCCCACTTCCAATTTGCCATTTGATAAAAAGAAAAATTGTCTCTCGCACTAGTAACAAAATTTTGAAAACCCAAGATTGATCAGCCCTCAAGTGCAGATGCCAAAAACTTTGTCCATTAAGTCGATAAATTTGCACCCGTTTTACCCACAAGGCTTCTTTATCCACAAATAACCTCCAAATACACTTCATCAACAATACACGTTGCATCTGAGAGATGGAAATGATACCCAAACCTCCAAGTTTCTTAGGCACCACATTCTCACTCCATTTAACCTTAGCCCCTTTACAACTACCATGTTTGCCTGACCACAAAATGGCTTTCAAGATTCTTTCCAATTCTTTGGTCACCCGCTTCAGAATAGCTATATGCGCTACCCAATGAACATGCATGCTATTTAGAACGGACCCTATTAAGGTAGATCTCGCAGCAAAAGAAAGAAACTGGTTTTGCCATGCATTAATTCGATTTTTCAGCCTTTCTAGCAATGGAAGGAAATCAGAATACTTAGGCTTACCCGATGTGATCGGGACTCCCAAATAT
>JANZLH020000067.1:5208829-5219207 GCA_026770325.2 Erythroxylum fimbriatum
TTAGTGACAGTAAGAGTTTAAAAATGAAAAAAAAAAAAGGGACTAATGCCACAGTAATGAGAAGATCTTCATAAAACCTCCAAGTGAAATATGTACAAAAGGCAAAGTGATTTTCATTATGTTGTTTTAGCAATTCGTGTGATATGTTTCTAAACTTTATTTATCATAATGTAGTCTTTCTTTACTACTTAGGACTTCATTGCAAACAGGGACGGAGCTATTTTTTTTTAAAATTACCTATATAATTATAATTTTAAAAATTATAAATATAAGTGGCCTCCCCTAAAAAAAAATCCCTATCTTTAAAAATTTCGGCCCCCCTTAAAATTGAGTCTGGCTCCATCCCTGATTGCAAAGGCTCAAATTCGCATAACTAAGGATGGCAACAATGTCCTTAGAAAATTTTTTCTCAACCTGTCATCAAGCTTTTTAACTTGAACTTGAGATTAAATTTGAGCTCAATCAGGTCGGGATAAGCCTAAGCAACCCAAAGCTTGATCGAACTATGACAACCCGAGTTTGATTGGTTTAGGCTCGGCCTATGTTGTACATTATTGCATAATGATGTATAATATTTGTTTTTTACTCTTCTTATTACAATATTCTGCATCATTATAAAGACAATCATATTATACAGATCAAATAAGCAATGCTTTTAATGCTCTAAGTCATCAAAATTTTTAATGGAGTCATATCCATAAATGACAACCAAAAGATGTGAGATAATATTAAAATATATTAAATATATTCATCAAACAAAACTCTAATAAAATTTGAAATGAAACTGGTCGACACTGCTTGCGTGTGACCATGAAAAGTTGACATTTTGATAATGCGTCTGTCTATCCAAATATCAAATACTTCCTCCTATTTAAAATAAGTGTCGTTTTAGAGGAATACATACTTATTAAGAAAATGAAATGTCTGATATACCCTTATTAATTACATGTTAAAGTACCTTGAAAATATAATCTGTGTAATTAAGATGTGAGAAAAATTAAAGGTTAATTTTGGAAGTAAAATTATAAACATTCATACAAAGTTAAAAATGACACTTATTTTGAATAATTAAAATGTATCTAAAACGACTCTTATTATGAATCGGTGGGAGTAGTAACTAGAGATATCTTAGACCACTGTGCCAGCTCATAGATTAGACTGTTTTAATTCCATGGACGTCGTGAACACAGTTTTCAGAGAATATGCTATTCTTTCGGCTTTTGGATTATATTTTAACCATGACAGGACTCAGGACCCATGGATGGAATCAAGTCAGTTAGCAGTGCTCCCATTCTCCGACCGTCCTGGCCGGCGGACTATCGCTCGGTCCTAGAGACCCGTGCAAATACCAATGAGGGCAACCTTAAAATTAGGGTTGAGCAATAAAGTCGGCTAAATTGAGCTTAATTTAGTAAATTTATATTTTTCTTTAGTTTTATGTTTATGATATGATCAAATCAATTTTAACATCACAATTAAAATTTATAAAATTAATCAAATTTTAAAATATGTTCAATTTTTAACATAAACCCTATCTGAAGATCTCAACAAAATTAAGCTTGGCTTTTTGTTAACTCTTTTTTTTGTTTAATGAAGGAATTCATAATCGTTATATTTTAGATGCGCACCGGATAAGTTTTCGAATTAATGCAATAGCCTGTAAATTACGTCAATTGGGTACTCCTCACTAAACAAACCCTATACAACATGCTCGATCGAGAAAGCGTAAGTAGGTGATTTAAACACATAACTTTTTGACTTTGTGCCTCCCACTTCACCAACTCGATCACCACCTAAACAGCCTTTTTGTTAACTAGCTTATGCTTTATTTTGTATTTTGCCACACATACCAAATATTTTTATTTGTTTATTTCATAATTTTATTGTTTATTTTGAAATAACCTCTTTATTAATTAGGAATAAAATTACGTATTGTTGAACTTCTCATACCTTAAATATCATTGAGATTTTTATTAAATTGACGTTGATATTTATTTCATGATCTTATAAATGGCCATGGAAAAATTAATCTAAAACTGAAATTTACTCAAACTTTCTCCTAATTTAGAATCCAATGACTCTTATAAACTTTATTAATTATTTTTTCTATTTAAATAATTTACCTAATTTTCATAAATTAAAAAACAAAAAATAATTTGTAAATTTCATAAAAATATTTTATGGGTTTCAAATAATTTATTAATTAAATTTGAACAATTAATTTTGTTAGATAATAAATTATAACAAAAAATAAATACTGACTTTCCAATACGAAATTATTATTTCATATAAATTTGTGATGTTGATGTTCCATTGTACACGTACTTCTAATTCTAAAGTTGTTTGTGACAAGAGGAGTATCCACCAGGATTCCGGACAGGTACATGTAAGAAACAGAGCCTAGTCAGCAAGGTCAAAGCGAAAACAAGGGTGCGCACTTCACTCCCAAGCGTACATTAGAATGCCACGCTTGTGGCCGTCATTAAGAATCGGATAAGAGCGTTTCTCTCAGAAGACGATGACAATACTATTTTCTAATCAAACACTTTGCTGAAGCCCACCGGTCAGCACCAACAAAAAAAGAAGAAAAAAGCGATTTCTTCGTTTGACTTTGACCCATCATATCAGCCACGTGTACACGTCCTTCCTATCTACGGTATCAAGTCTCTCGTCACTGAAGGATACTATGAGGTGCGTTGCAGAGGATAAAGGAATAAGGTTTTAATATATAAACACAGTGCATGTAACAGTCAGCTCTGAAACTTACAGACAAAGATAGAGAGCGAGTGTGTGGTTTTGGCTATGGCGACTCAGCAACTGGTGAGAGAAGCGAGTGACTTGGCGCAGGATAGCCCGAGGAGTCCAGAGGCGAGGTTGGGTATGAAAGTTGAGGATCTATGGGACGTCATGGAACCGCAGTTGACTCCTAGTGAAAAGTTCAATGCTTGCTTTGAGAGCATTCCTGTTTCGTCTTTCCCTTATTCTGATTCTCAAGGTCTACTCTTTTTCCTCATTATTTCTTTCTAATTTTGCCTTTTTTGGTTCTGGGTTATCACAATCAACGCTGGTTAGTTGTTGGGGATGTTGTTCTTGGTCGAGGTTGCGATGTGATCGACGTGGGAAAGGATGCTGGAAACTAAATTTATGTCTTTTTTTGATGAATTGAGATGCTTCGAGTTGTTTTTGTTTAGCTTCAGTGGAGAAGATTAAGACTTTGTTCGTTTGTATTCAATTTACCTGTTTGTGTGTAGTGATCGAGATAAAATCGGATACAAGTTTAGCGGACGCGGTGAAAATACTTGCCGAGAATAAAATTCTCAGTGCACCGGTGGTGGATGTTGACGCTCCTGAGGATGCCACGTGGATGGACCGGTACCTTGGAATCGTGGAGTTTGCTGGGATCGTTGTCTGGATTTTGCATCAGGTCAGCTTTCCAGAACGAACATGATTTGCTTGTTTTCTATGCTTTTTGGGGTTTGTATAGAACCAAGACAATGTTATACGATCTCTGCTTCCTTCCGGTATTTGGTTATGTCAATGACGAAGGAAAACAAGAATGCTTATATCAGTTAGTCTTGTAAATTTCATTTGTGGATCCATGGCGTAGAGAATGGTTTTTTTTTTTCCTTTTTGTTTCCAGAATATGAAAATAAACCAAATTTCCCGAATTTTTCTTGTCTAATTACGATGTGTCAAAACTTGTATGCACATTCGTAATGCAGACTAGGAAACCAGATTCTCAGATTTTAGGCTAAATAGTTCATACCTTTTGCGCTATTTAGCCTGCATGTTGAATTTAAATGATGTATTTGTGATTTTTGACAGTCGGAACCTCCATCTCCTAGAAGCCCGAATTCTCCTAGTGCAGTTCAACTGGCTACTAATGGAATGTCTAGGGCAATAGGACCTGAGGTATTGAGTCCTGATGATGCTACTGTAACTTCTGGAAGCTTTTTTGAGGTTCTAACAGCTTCTGAATTCTACAAGAGCACAAAGGTTATACTGCATTCCTTGATCTTGATACAGAGCTTTGTTGATCCCAAGTCATTTAGTTTTCTTTTTCTTATGGTGTGATCAATCTCGCACTGTTTGCTTTACAATACAGGTGCGTGACATCTCCGGATCATTCCGCTGGGCACCATTTCTCGCATTACAGAAATCAAACTCCTTCTTGACAATGATGTTATTGCTTTCTAAGTACAAAATGAAGAGCATTCCTATTGTTGATCTTGGGGAAGGGAAGATTGATAACATCATCACGCAATCAGCTGTTATTCACATGCTAGCTGAATGTGTGGGGCTTCAGTGGTTTGAAAGCTGGGGAACTAAGACACTCTCTGAAGTTGGTCTTCCCCTCACTTCTCCTAATCAAATGATTAAGGTATGCGTGGATACTATTCATCATGTGAACTAAAATATAACTGTTCTGACCACAAAGACAAATTGAATTAAAGGAATATATTTGAATGGTTAATGTTAGTTCTGAGCATGTTCTGTTCACATTCATGACTTATCAAGTCTCTTGTTTCATAGTTTTGGAACAAATGACTTGTTATTTACAAGGTTCGTTCTATTAGTAACTTATAATCAATTTTAGGTGCACGAAGATGAGCCAGTTCTGCAGGCATTTAAGCTGATGAGGAAAAAGAAGATTGGAGGATTACCTGTTGTTGAGAAGGAAACCGGAAAGACAGTGGGCAACATAAGTTTAATAGATGTTCAGTTTCTTTTGACTGCACCTGAGATCTACCGTGAATATAGGTATGCAGTTTCTGTGGAACATTGTGCTTCATTTGGCAATCAAACTAAAGAAACTACTTAATGTAGTCTATCTTCACTTCAGTTGCTTGATGTCTTTGGATTTGGCACCAACAAATAAATTTACTGTGGTTGTGTCTGAATGAAATGCATCACTTGTACCAACCTTTTCCTTTCCAAGCACTCAGTTTTCAGCATTTTGTCAGGTCTATCACAGCCAAGAACTTTTTGACAGCAGTTAGAAGCTACTTGAAGAAACAGGAGGAAACCTCGCCTATTGTTAATGGAATGGTCACGTGTACGAGACGTGATACTATGAAAGAGTTGATTTTGAAGCTCGACTCCAAAAGAATTCATCGGGTGTATGTTGTAGACAATGCTGGAAACCTGGAAGGGGTGGTCACTCTAAGGGATATCATTTCAAGGTTGGTACATGAGCCTCGTGGTTACTTTGGTGATTTCTTTGATGGGTTTCTGCCCCTGCCCTCCAATAGCAGAGTTTAAGAGGTGTTAACAAGTATCTGGTCATTGCTTATGAACTAATGATTTCCTGGTTTTGGCAAATAATCCAGATGTTGTCTGACACTCGGTAGATAGACTTGATTGTAACATAGGTGAGCCTCCTTTGTAATTAGTTTACCTTTTCTCTCAGTCGTGTTGGTTCACCTTTAATCTTCATGTACCGAGCATGTGCTGGAGTCAAAAATAAGGAGTTGTACTCAACCATGCCTTGTTAAGCGTTAAGAATAAAGAATTCAGTTTGCAGCAAACAGTTAGTCCAATGTATAATTTTAGTTTGGATTGATCCTCAGTGCAAAGATAAATTCTTGTTTTCCTTAATAAATTGGTAATAGTTGTTATCAAACTCTTAATAAGTTAAAAACTCAAGACTCGAAAAATCAAATTGCCTCTTACGACTTTCCAGGAAAATTCATAGAAATACAATACACATATCTCTTGTCTCGAGATTAGGAAGACGATGGACGGTGAAAACACAATATAAGCACAACCCCGTCTCTTGGCCATCTGAATCTGATCCTTTGTAATGAAATAGAAGGCACGGCACGTTGTTTGGTCATATGTTTGGTATTGTGAGATTTTAGGTAATGGACAAACCAGAAGCAGGCAAGGCATATGCTTTCTATTAACTTGCTTGGCGGTTCATATTTTGCAAAATTTGAAGCTAAGACCAGAGATCAAAACAGTAACCTTAACCAGATGTTGGCTTATTTGATAGTCTTATAATTAGTCGACAAAATGATCTAACATCTGAACCAAGAATAAATCTGTCTAATCAGAGACCAAAGCCATGCTTATCCGAAGATCAAGCACCTGGGGGATATGAAACCGAAGCTATGTACACTCAGACAGGTTGTCCTGTCGATTTATCCAACTGAATAGCCCAGCTACAAACATCAGTAAAACAGAAATGACAAGATGGGACCAACTCACCAGAATTTTTCCGACTGATTTAACAGGCTTTCATCACTCATATTAAGAAGTAATAACAGGGTAGAACTCCACCTTGTAACGAACGCTAGTAGGCTACACAACATTCGGTAGATGTGCCACGATGGTTTCATTGATTCTCTCATCAGCAAATGCGTCAGCACTTTTCAAGCTTTGGAATCCCATTCATAGCGAAAGCTTATCCAGGTATCATAATCATGCTTCAAAGCATTTGAATTTCGACAAGTATAACCATGCTCAATAACCAAATATCTATTAGATCCATCAGTCAAACCAAATTAACATAAAACAGAAATGAAACAAAGTATTTCAATGGTCTTGGATTTCCGACAAAATATATGAGCAAGAATCCATGACCATCATGCAACAAATTAGAAAGGAACCAAACTCCGAAACACTGAAATATACGCAGGTAGCTTAAACTTGTTTCACTAAAACGCAATTATAAGAGAATCGTTACCCACAATTAGTGGCATCTAAATAGCAATGCTTCAAATTAGGGTTGATGCGTTCCTTGATCCGTATGTTAATTTCTTAAGTGTGATATTAAGAACTTCAATTGTCCCACCAAATCAAATCCCCTTTACCTCTGAGGAAATAGAATTCTCATCATCTGATCCCTATGAAGTTTAAGAAGCCTAACACATTCCACCAATGGATACTTCATCACTTGACATGGAATTGTTTTCAAACCATATGCTTGATTCATCACTCAATCAATTGTTTATTTTCTTGTAGGAGACCTCACCAAGCACCAAGTTACTGCATTCAATCTTCTCCGACAGTTTTTCTACATTTTGTTTAAAAGAATCTCCATAAGGTTGCAATCGACTTCTCAATCATTTTGAAGACCTCTCAAGACATGTTGAAGTCAACATGGATTGGAGCATCTTACAATACTACTACTCAAATTGTCACAATGAGAAAACTCTGCCGAAACAAAAGAAATCAATTGAAAACAGAATATATCCCCTACTGTCAATCCTACATTCGGGGCACCAAACTGTAGGAACTCAAAACTATTGAAGGAAATTTGATAAATAAATGCGACGTAATTGAATGCAAAATAAAGCATGTTATACCAATGAATAAGTTCTCAAATTATAAATGTGCACCACAATTTACTTCGATGCTGAATGTGATTCATGAAAATAAAATACATGAACCGGGACATAATCCACAAGCAGAAACTATTGTCTATAATACATGTACAAAACCCAAATCACATGTAAAAGATGTAGCTTTCACTGTTTCACAGATAACTGTCTTTAAAACATCAACATCAACAACATCAAAGCATATTATCAAGATACATAAATTAGGTGAACTCTCTCCTCTAATCCTTGCAAAAGCAAGCTTTAGGTGAACTCTGTCCTCTAATCCTCGCAAAAGCAAGCTTACCTGTTACAAGAGTTCTGTATTCTATGTACTCTTTCTTCGTAAGTGGTGAAGAACAAGAGGCACTCCTTCAAACAAATGTAATAGATAATTTTCTAAATCCTCTGGTGTATACTTCATGTATTTCCCAGCATGTTTTCCACTTTCAAACTGACTCCCAAACCTCCCCACAAATGCACGGTAAGCTGGTAATACTTTGTCAGATATAGATATTCGAAGCTCTTCGCGAAGCTGAGGATCTGGGACTTTCCAACCCGTCTGAACCCTATAGATTTCTTCAAAACAAGCATTAAAATTCTTGAACCTTTCCTTCAAAGCCGCTTTGGAGACATTACTGACGCTCCCGCCAATCCCTTCATCCTTCAGACAAGCCAAAGATTTACTCCAGGCAGCTCTAAGATAAGCATTAGCATATTGGCGTATCTGGCCTCTGCGCTTGCGAACCCACTGGTCTCCCAAAAGCTTAATAAGATCTGAGTCCTTGACTTTCTGCACTATGTACAGGATATTATTCATCAAGAATATATATTGCATTCCATACTCATAAAATTTCGACTTCTCCTCAATGTTAGACTCCAAAGTGGCGAGCAGGGCCATCAACCTCCTTGCCACGGGAGCCATACCCGCCAAATCACCATCATCGTTTGGCAAAGCATGGGATTCATCCTCATCCTCATCCCCCTCCAAAAGAGAATTGAGGGTCTCATTGTAATCTACAATCAATTTCACATAATTCATGACATAACGTGTAAGAGGATGGATCTCCCCACCCAGCATAGGCTTTCTAGAGGTTTCACTCTGCACAGCATTTTCAAACTCCGCAAAAGTCCCTTTTGCGGCTTCTCCCAACCCAGCAAGTACTCCCTTAGCCTCACTACACACAAATTCATCAGTAATCATCAACTGCAAATCAGGAAGAACATCCAGCAAAGCATCGTACATATCCAAAATCCTAAAGAGCTTCTCCGATGACCTCCTCGCAATAGCCACTGCCTCGCCAAAATTCAACAACTGCATCACACACCCTTTAGCAGTCTCATTAAAACAGATTTCCTTTGCCGAATCAGACGCGTCAAAGATCTGCTCACAAAGTCTCTTCTCTCCAGACAAAAGCACCTTGATAGTAACCTTCAGAGCCTGAACCCACTTCCTCATTTTCTCATCCAACAATTTCCAATCGATCTTCTGCACCTCTTCTATGCTCAGCTTCTCAACTCCCAAAATCTGCAAACACTCATCCAAAGCATCTCTCCTAACGTTACTATAAACCTGTACACACTCCTTCTCATACCCAGATCGAATCATCCGCTCCGCAATCTCTTTCAACTCCTCAACTGCTCCAATATGTATCAAATCAACACACACATCATCACACAAACTCGCTCCTCGCACATGAAAACAAGTACTCTCACAGTCTATCTCCCCAAAACTATCAAATTCCTCTTCAATCTCACCATCGTTACCCACAAAAGACAACGAACGCCGCCTAATCGATCCGTATAATCGCTCGGCATCGAGAGGAACAGTATTACTAATCAATATGTGACGAAACTCCTCCTCCAACCTCGACATAGCGACTTGTACGGCGATCTCAGCTCGGTCCAAGGTCTCTTTATCAGGCTGAATCGACAAGTCATCCAACAAGTTCAGTACCTCATCGACGGCGGCCAAGAACTCGGCTGTCTCCTCCGGCGAGTCCTCCCACGCGGGAGCGGAGTGGTGGGAGGCGGAGTCCCATCGGGAGATGATCCTCTCCGCCTCCTCTAGTCGAGACAGTGAATTGGAGTCCTGTTTAATCAAATCGGTGATGTTCGACAAGCGGTTATCGAAACTCGAGAAGATCAACAGCATGTCTTCGCGAACGTTCTTAGTAGTGTTGAGGCTCTTGACGATCTGCTGAGCCGTGGCCATCACCCGATCGTCGGCGCCGCCGAGACTGGTGGTGGCGGCCATTTCCTCCGATTCCGACGAACAAGAGCTTTTGGCAGTGGGAGAATTTGAGTTTGAGGGACGGTGATTGGCGTAGTTCGATGCTGCGGAAGGAGGAGAAGGGGGCCTGGGCATCAAGAAGCTTTCCAAGATAATACTAACGAAATTTATTATTTCATTCGGACATATAATCTTTTGTTCCACAACTTGCCGGCTACTCTATTTGAAGCCGTAAGCATTGAATCTCCAACAAAAAGCGTTCATGGATAAATATGTAATTTCCTCCAAGTCAACGATATTTAGTGCGGACTTATAATTTTATTACATAAACTGAATCAAGTAATTCAATTTAATTTTAAAATTAATTTTATTATCTTTCTGCAACAGCTGTTGGTTTGCGCAAAACAGTTAGTATGAATACGATTAAGTTGGACGGAGGAGAGTAGAAAGAAATGGTAAGAGTATGTCAACTTGACTCCACTCAAGCCAAGACCCTGCTTGGATACGTTTTGAATTAGTCTTAGGAAATTTTTCTTTTTTTTTGAGGGAAGTCTTAGGAATTTTTTGCTTTGTCGATTTTATACCTTTTTTTTTAAATAAAATCAACATTAGCGAAAAAAAACAGACAAAGATAGAGAAAGCAAAGAAAATTAACCCAAGCCAACAGGCTTACCCCGTACACCCGAAACTTAATAGCTTTTTCCCTTTAACAAAAACAGAAGCCGAACAATCTGAATTTAAAATAGAGACTAAACAAGAAGGACGATCAGTCCAGTGATGTGGGTTTGCATGTAATAAGGCTACCCTGGCTAAAGCATGAGCC
>JANZLH020000067.1:5346876-5360073 GCA_026770325.2 Erythroxylum fimbriatum
TATGCGTAAATAAATTCTTAAAAGGGCCCATTTTATTATGTAAACATTTATCAAATCATCATAATTTCGTTAATCACTAGGGCCCATTCTAGAAACAAAACATTCATAATCATAACGTCAATACAACATGATTACATTCGCATACACTGACAAGA
Source organism: Erythroxylum fimbriatum (assembly GCA_026770325.2). Taxonomy (NCBI): domain Eukaryota; kingdom Viridiplantae; phylum Streptophyta; class Magnoliopsida; order Malpighiales; family Erythroxylaceae; genus Erythroxylum; species Erythroxylum fimbriatum. Next base: position 5,347,032 of record JANZLH020000067.1, read on the forward strand.
TTTAAAGTGTATGTATATGCAATGCGCATGAGACTCACTTTCCATTTATTACTTTGTTGTGACCGAGTGCCTGAACTGTCCCATATAAGGCTCATTAATAGCTATCCCTTATTCTCTTGGGGGATACAAGGCTCATTAAACGTTGAACCTGAAGCTCGAAACTCATTTTCACTCGTTGAGCCTTTAAGCTCTGATCAATGGTTACTCTGGTCACAACAGCCATTATGTTTCATACATTCATGAAATGAAATGCATCAGACACATTTGCATGATCCACATTCACATATCATCGGACCGTAGTCCGACATTCAATATTAGAGTTGAGAATCACTTTTCATTTACATGCAAATGCACATTCAAAACACATTTGTCATCGGACCGGGGTCCAGCATTTAACAATCATATTATGCACACTTATTTCATCTTATTCACATACAAGTAGCACTTCAATATTTCATTAATACATCACATTCATCGGACCTTCTGTCCGGAAATAACACAATCAATCATATTGACATAATCATTCAGTAGTCAATCAATACAAAAATTTAACAAAACAAACAATAAAATGAGACTATCTAGGTCTACTCACAGTACGTTCCATATTAGTAAGTGCTTCCAAATTCTGGAAACTCCTGAACCTGCATATCCCATTTATGCAATACACACGTACACACATTAATAATTGCACAATTGTAAACATTTATTTATGCACACTTGTGTATATGGACTATGTACAATGCGTGCTCATGACAATATCTTTTCATCAATTTCATCACAAAAACATTCTCATATCTGAACTCATCTAAGTATAATTTATACTTAGGTTTATGCCTCACTAAAACTATTAAATTCATAGTTCATTTCTCATTGAATCACTTCAGATTTTTCCAAGATACATTTTCAGGTCTACCGTTCACGTTCAATCAGAAGGTGAAACTGATATAATTTGATCATACTTTCTTCTAGAAAAGTGTTCCTCTATGTCTTATGATTCTATTGACACTAAAATCATTCAATTTCGTTTAGTAGTGTGAAAGTTATACTCCAAATATTTTCGGACTACTTTTATTATGAGACAATACCCTATACTCAACTTCCATTCAAAATTGAAACTCTTATAGTCCGATTCAGAATTTTATTTCTTCATATAATTTGTAGCCCTATGTCTCTAGTTTATACCAAATCAAAAATCACTTCATATAATGACAAAAAAAGTTATGCTCAAAATACTAAAGTATATTCGGTGCTAGAAAGTTCGCCGCGGCAAACTTTTCTAGAAAGGAAAAATTTGCCCGAAATCTTACAAGTTCGTCGCGGCAAACCCCTAAGTTGGCCGCAGCGAACTTCACCCCTCAAGTTGGTCGAGGTGAACCAAGGAATGTTGGCCGCGGCAAACTTTGACAGAGGCATACGCAGAACATGTTTCAACTGCAATTTTTTCCAGATTTTCACCTCCATCATCTACACCAAACACATCTTATCCCTTAACCATCTTTTCTACTTCATTTTCAACTTCATTCTCTACTCCATTTCAACTCAAAATCATATATACACAAATCAAAATTCCATGCTTGATTATAAATACCCAAAATATAACAAAAACATATACATTCATCCACGCACTTTCTACACTCATTCCTCACCCTATTAAGAAGGTCGTTCCATCTAAAAACATCATTTTAAAAATTCATAACTTATTATTCATCAAGCATATAGGTATAAGCAAAAAAAATTCACAAACTCTTCATCATCCCCAACACATACATACACAAAGCACTCTTTCATGCATCATCCTCTAAATATCATCATAAATGCTCCGTTTAACATTGCCCAAACAAAACATTAAACACAACTTACTTGATTTAGCTACCAATTCTTCCAACTTCTCAAGATCACCAAAAATCCCTAATTTTCCATGCATCCCACATAAATCATCATGGAGGCTGAAAGGTTTTGATTTTCTTTAGGCAATGAAGACGACAACATGAAGGAAGTAGAAATTGAAAGATGAGAGATTCAACGTGGGTGGAGGTTTGAAGAATAAAAATCAAGAAGAAGGAGAGAAGAGAAGCCACGAAGGAGAAGAAGAAAACAACCACAAAACACTTAATACCTTTGAACTTAAAAGCATCGTGAGAGATAATAAGGGGGTTCTTTAAATTAAAATAGTAGTGGCTTAAGGCATTGTTTGGCAAGTGACATAATTCTTATAACTTTAATCCAATTTCTATTCTACTTGTCTCCCAATTTTCATTAACACTTGTCAATAATTCCTAAAATCAATTATCAAAAATTTCCATTATCATTTGACAGTAAATTCTACTACCATTTATCATTGGTCTTACCACTTGGCATTTTTCCTAGTCCAAAAATTACCCCAAATTTTTAGGAATTTTTCCAAAATTCTAAATCAGTAATTATACTCTCCAACAATTTTCAATACAACTCAAACCACAGTTCTCAATAATATCACATTACAATTCAATTATACCCAGAATGTCCATGAATGCATGTATAGTCATTTTAATATGTGTCAAAAATTCAAATGTACATGTGTGTATGCTAACAGTATGCATGAGCATGAAAATCACATTTTTCCTAAGCTCTCAATGATCTCACATATACCATATGTTAGGGTTCTAGCCCTTGGTATGGGAACGGGATGTTACACCTTCACACATGTTATGCCCAATAATAGTCTGATAGATTCAAGTCATGCCACTGGTGCAAAAGTTTTGTCGTAGTCTATTCCTTCCACCTGAGAGTATCCCTGAGCTACTAACCTTGCTTTATTTCTAGTGACATTACCCTGTTCATCTGTTTTATTCTAAAACACCCATTTTGTTCCAATTACATTAGTATCTGACAGTCTTAGCACTAATTCCTATACATCTTTCCGTGCAAATTGAATCAATTCATCTTGCATAACTGTTGTCCAGAACTCATCTTGTAGAGCTTCTTTAACGTTCTTTGGCTCGAATAAAGATGTGTAACATAAGTAGCCTGCAAGTTCTCGATAATCAACTCTTTTTTCTGTCTCTTGTTTTTCTTCTTTCGCTAACATCTCCAATGACGTTTTCTACAGGATGATTTCTTCAGATTGGAGATGGAGAATTTCGGTTCAACTCAGCTTCTCTTGCGTTTTGAGTATTTAAAGGAATAATTTTTGCTTCCATTATTTTGGTTGAGTCATCATTTGAAGTAACTGAAGGTTCTTCAGTTTGCGCAGTTACTTCCTCAACAGCAACTAACTGCAGATCTGGACAATTCTTCAATCTTGTCTCGTTGTTTGTTTGAGCTGGTTCAGAGGGTCGATTATGTTGATTTTCTTCTACCACTTGACCGTTCATAAAAAGATACATCATCTATCACAGCATTTATGGACTCTAGCACTTTCTTGGTTCTTTGATTATACACTCGGTAAGTTCTACTGTGAGTTGAATAGCTTATGAAAATTCCTTCATCACTTTTGCTATCGAATTTTCCAAACTGCTCCTGATCTCTAAGAATATAACACTTACTTCCAAAAATATGAAAGTAACTTACATCTGGTTTCTTTCCCTTCCAAAGTTCACGGGATGTCTTGTTCAAGATGCTTCGGAGGTACACTCTATTACATATGCAGCATGATGTATTAAATGCTTCGGCCCAAAAACTCATAGACAATTTACTTCCATTCAACATAGATCTAGCCATTTCTTAAAGTGTTTTATTTTTCCTTTTGGCAACTCCATTTTGTTGTGGAGTTTTGGGTGCTGAAAATTCTTGTATGATGTCATACTCATCACAAAAGTCATTAAATCTTGTATTCTCAAATTTCCTTCTATGATCCGATCGAATTCTCAATATAGTCAAAATTTTTATATTCATCACCTGCACACATAGGCTTTTAAAAGCCTTAAAAGTATCTGATTTTTCTTTCAAAAATGATACCTAAGGATATCTCGAATAATCATCAACACAAGTTAGAAAATATGTCATTCCACCAATTGTTGGGCCCCGATTCGCATTAGGCATGTTTAAATTATTTTGAGGTTTAATTTGATATTTTTAATTTGGTTGGAATAAATTGAGGATTTTATTGTGTAGGTTATGATTATTAAATGAAGTGATTTAGTGAAATAACAATAAAAAGTGTAGTTGAAACAAAGGAAATTGATGAATAAGCTACAAATATGGATTAAGACACTAAGATGATGGTTAGAGAGAAGAAAGAGTTGAGGTCAAAGTTAGTTAACTTGATTCTAGGATTTTTTAGGTTATGTGGCCTTATTAGATTAGCCAACATGCCATGTGGTACCTGACACATCATATACTTTTTTATTTTTAATATTTTACTTTTCAAAAATTTTTAAAATGCATTATTTTTAACACTTACGATTTTGTTTAAACTATATAACAATCTTTGAATCCCTTTTGTCCCCAGTCTTCAATTTCATTGAACCCTAATCTTGTTTGTATTGCCTGTCTCAATTTGTAAACTAATTGACCTAAAAAATCTTCTCCATCTTCAAACCATAAAGCATATTTAAACCTTAAGCATTGTGCAAAATCGTGGATACTTTAAAGGAGCCAACACAGGGTAATCTCACTTTTTACCTTGTTTTTTGTTTTTTCTTATTCTTTCCTACTTTATTCAGGTTTGTGTGTTCTTTGTTTTTATTTCTTTATTGTTTATGTTATCTGTTTGATATACTTCTTCCCACTCTATTCCTGACATAGGTGGATCTAAAATTTTGTTTTGCATGTGTATCGTATTAGTGAGCATGCTTTGCTTTATATGTGTATTATATTTAATGGGAATTCTAAGTACAAATCTTCAACTAACAAAAATTCTTTACATATGCATTAATGCTTTATTGATTGATGGTTATGTTTCCTAAAAGAATTTAATGGTTATTTTTTGTTAATTAATGGTTATGTTTCTTGCGAGAATTTGAGATTTTTATTGATTAGTTATGTTGTTAACCACAATAACAAAATGCAATAGTAATGATTAAAGGCATCATACTAAGGGTCTTTAACGAATAATAATTCCCCACTGATTTTTAATGTTTTTATGGATTCAAATTATGTCTAAGGACTTTATGGAGTGAAAAAAAAACCTTAGATGTAGGTTTATGGGTTCCCAAAACCTACACCTAGGACGTAGGAATATTTTATTATGATATTCAAAATCAGAACATAAATTTAATATATTCCTTACTTAACTTCCAAAAAAAACCTAAATTGAATATATATGTTATTGAGTATTTGTTTTTGTGATAATTGAAAAGAAAGTTCTTTTGTTAGCATGATGACTTTACAGATAAGGTTATTCTTCATATTCACAAATTACTGAATAAAAATGCCAACTTAAAGGAACAATTAGTTATGAGTTACAAAGGATAACTGAAGAAAAGATGTTTGTAGGAGTTTTTAAAAGACTAAAAAAAAAGGAGAAATTAAGGAATAAATTGAATTAGGAGAAAAAATAAAAAAGACTGAGTATAAACTTAAGTTAGCTATGAACGAGAATAAGAAGATGAAGAAGATATTAATGACATATCTCACTGTTGTTTCGATATTTATATATATTGTTGTCATAACTTTTAATTATTTAAATTATAAGGCTAATGTGAGAAGTACTTGTATGTAATAGTGTATTGAGAAGTCATATTTGTTTGTAATGTGGGGCTAATGTGATATGCTTACAATTATAACTTTTTGCTTATATTAGTACGTGCTTTCTAAGAAGTATATATTGCATATCGAACTTTTATTATTCTACTAAGAATGTTGGATATCATTATTGGGCTATTATGGTTATTACATTCACATATAATTAGAGGACGAGCCTTGGAAAAACTGGTAAGGTTACTACTTTATGACTAGAAGGTTACAGGTTTGAGTCGTGGAAACGACCTCTTTGTAAAAATATAAAGAGAAGGTTGTGTACAATTGATGAGCCTTCCCTAACCCTTGCAAACAAGGAGCCTTTTGCACTGGGATAGTCCTTTTTACATTCATATATAATTAAATTTAAATTAGGAAATAAAGGAGATTGCAATGAATGAAATTCAACATGGTTAAAAAATTTCTCCTTATTAACAATTATGTTCTTTAAGCAATTGTGAAATCAAATAAGGAAATAGTTTAATCTTGACATAAAAGTGGCTCTTTTTATGTTTAAGAGAATATATAAAGTTCTATTTAAGTCCACACTTATAAACATTGTGAGATTCAAATACTTAAAAGCCGAGAAATCAGTTTCCTGCCTAAAAGGACATTAGATGAGCTTTTTGTGCAAATAAATGTGTTGATGAGCTGTTTGTGAAAATAAATGTGTTACAACAACAGTCCTTGTTTATAGAAACATATTAAGCAATTAAAAAGGAAGTTGAATACTTATATATTTTCATAATTCATCTTTAAAAATGGAAATAATGTAATCCATTGAAAACATACATGGAATGACTATTAACAATAAGAAATTATCATTTCCATGACATTTTCCTACAATTTATTTTATAAAAAGCAAAAAATTATAGATCTATAGAAGTTAATAGCTTATAATCGCTATCCTCCATTGTATATAAAAGACTATGGATCCAAGTAGAATATATTTCATTTCATATAAAAAATACAAATTTGATTAATAATAATTAGTCTATTTTGACAATTAACGACTTAAAAGACTATAGATCCAACCAAAAATTGTTGTAAACTAACTAATTTATAATTAATTGTCATTTATACTTTATTGACTCCTAATTTAAGTATTAGTTGCTTGTTGGCTTGAATTTCTAGCATCCCTACAATTTGAAGTTCTCTCTTGTAATTAGTGTGATGTAATACTTGAGTGCCATTCTATCCTAACCCTCTTAATTGGAATGATAATTGGCAAGTATTTGGATCAAGTAAACTAAATCTTTTTAATCCTTAATGTTGGAGTTCATGTAAATGACTATATTTATATAAAAATAATTAGTCATTTATATTAAAAAAACTCACATATAAATAACCATATGTGGTAAACACATATTGGAGTTAAACTAAACTCATCTCCACCTACTTCATAAGGTTGTCTACTAGAAATTAATTTATAGAATTAATATAAAATTGTTATTATTGTTAGAAATTTATTAGGTACAATCAACTATTTAATAGTCATACAACATCACTAAGGTATTAGTGAAAACATATATGATAAATTACATATTAATGTTAATCTAACCTCAGCTTTAACTTGACTGAAATGAAGTGAAGTACTATTTATTCCTTTGTAGCTTCTTATTATGACCAAATTTTTATATTTGCCACATAATTGGAATTGCCTCTTTTGTCAAAGCCTCTAACAAGCTTCGTTTTCTTTGGTTTATCTATTTCTTTATTCTCTGTCAGACGAATCTCTCCATCAGTGTTTAATGTCTAGAATTTTTTACCACTAAATAGTTTCTGGATATTCTTATAAACTTATATGAACCTTTCTCTACAATAACACCCATCTATATATTCCTCAGACTGTTGCTTAGGATGGAATATGATATTGATGGTATGACTACAAGAATACCTATAGAGTTCTTATGGCCTACAATTGCATGTCTTCTCCTTTGCTAATTCGACAACATATGCATCATATCTATTCGTCACTTTATGTTTCCTATTTCCATTCTAATTAACTTTCATTTTATTGAATTCAATTTATTCTTGTTTAATTTCTTTGTCACTTTAGGTGTAATGTCTCCTTTCCATCTTTTAACTTGTTCTATTAAAATTTGAATGCCTCTTCATTAAAATAGTCATAATACTCTCTAACATGCTAATGATAGTGTGATCTCTAGCCACTAAAATTCAAGAGTTGTCTTGCTCGTATTATTGTCTACAATTGGACATTTGGACTCATTTCTTTAAAAAGCCCTACTTTATGTTTATTTGGGATATTTAAACAAGTCCTATGCACATCTAGGTACAGTTTGGTTTAAGTTGACAAGCTTATATCAAATTATTATGAGAATACGTCCACACACAATTTTATAATACATTTTAAAGATCATTTATCTTTCATTTCTCATCTAGTTGTGATATGCATGCCTTTCACACATCTTGTGTTTAGTGGACAGAAATACAACATTCTTGGCTCCCATAAGTCTCTATAAATTAAATACAGTAAGTTAGAAGAGTTCATGGATTCAAATACATGCATAAATTTCTTTTAGTTTGATATTATACCTTTTGTATATTTGATATCACTGTGATTCCTTCACCATCTCCAACTTCTAAGACAATGGATAACTGCTCAATAAACCATGTCCAATTCTTAGGATTCTCCACCTCAACAATTGCCCATACAATAGGATATATCATTGGTTGCCTTCACTTCTTATGACATTTAGAAGTTATCCCTAGTGTTTTGCCTTTAAAAAACATCTGTCTATATTGATTATAAGTCGCAGATTCTTCCTCTCCTTCTTCATAGCACCAAAACAAATTTGCATCCTTTTAAACACCAACTTATCTTTGGACGTTCTGAGTTGAAGCTCGATTATATAACATGAATTCATTTCTTTCAGCTTAGTAATATAACCATTAAGCTTTTCATATTCATTATACTACTCTTTTAATTTTTCTTTAAGATCCTTCCTTTTTTCCATACTTTCACATACTATAATCAACTAATAAATTTAGTTTTGTTAAGTCAAAATGACTTCACGTCCAATAATTTTGGTGACAATCAAATAATAATATTATTAGAAATAGATGAACCGGTTTGACAAGCAGCAAGCAAAACTAAGAAGGAAGCAAAACTAAGAAGGAAGCAAAACCAAGAAGGAAGCGAAAGTAAGAAGATACAAAACATAGACGATACGAAGACAAACACGATAGTACGTCGGACGGTTAATCAGTTTGAATTAGTTATAGAACTCAACTGAATAACGGTTTCTACAAGAAACAAGAAAGCAAGAAACAGTTATCAAGAAGCAGTTGAAGACGAAGGCTATAAATACAATTCGGAGTCAAAGATTGAACGAGTTAGTGAACAATTTTTGAGATCTTAGTTTTTGAACTACTGTATTCATTGTGCAAAACACTAGAGCTATTTTACTGTAACAAAGCTCGCAACATCTTTCTAGTAAGAGAGAGGAATAGTTGAAAGCCCGAAGAGGCTAAGAAAATGAAAATAATACTTGGCGTAAGAGACTTGAAGAGGCTCTGTAGAGAAAGAATACTTGTACATTTCGAGAAGAATTGTGAAATCTCAGAAGGATTATGAGGACTGGACGTAGCCCATGATTTGGGGTGAACCAGGATAAAATCACTGTGTCAACTTCTAAACTCTCTACTTTAATTTCTATTGTTCATATACAAGTATATAGAAGTTATTTGTGATTTAACTAAGTAGCTATTCTCATATAACAGTTGTGATATTCACTTAATAGCTTTGAAACAGTTAGTTTTCAAAGAAATTTCAAAGGGGATTGTATTTACGAAAAGGATACACAATTCAACCCCCCTTTTTGTGCATTTTGTATAATGTTCGTAAATACTATACTAACAAGTGATTTACTTCAGTTGGTATCAGAACTCGGTTTCCAAGAACCACTGTTACAAAGTGAGGACAAAGATCCATGAAAGAATCACATGTTTTTATAGTTGAAGGCGCCTCCGTCACAAGACCTCCTGCATTCAATGGTGAAGATTATCATTATTGGAAGGACAGGATACGGCTCTTCATTGAATCCACACACGTCAACCTTTGGGACATCATCTTAAATGGACCATATATACCGATGGATGATGAAGGGAATGCCATTCCACGTACCAAATGGTCAGTTGATCAAACAACAAGATTTCAACTTAATTCAAAGGCCAAGTTCTTCTGAGTTGTGCCTTAAGCAGAAGTGGATACGATAAAGTTCATGAATGCGACACTGCGAAGGAGATGTGGGATACTCTATCAATAGCACATGGAGGCACCAACCAGGTGAAAGAGTCCAAGATAAGCATTCTTGTACACCAGTATGAGCTATTTAAATTGAAAGAAGACGAGTCTATCGATCAGATGTTTGGACGATTTCAAACTATCGTCAATGGACTTAAAGCTTTTGGGAGAATCTACAATAATCAAGACCATGTTAGGAAGATTCTCAGAAGTCTACAGAAAAGATGGAGACCTAAAGTCACTATAATACAAGAAGCCAAGGACTTGAGTATATTAAAGCTTGATGAATTACTTGGTTCTTTGAAGATACACGAAGTGGAGCTTGATGCAGAAGATAAACTCAGACGGGACAAATCTATAACATTAAAAGCTGGACAAAAGAATCACAAGACTCAGAAAAAGAGAGTTCATCATCAAAAGCATTAAAGATTGAAGAAATCAAGAATGACGACACCAGTGAATCTGAACAAGATTCAAGCGAAGATGATGATGAATTATCTTTCATTTCAAGAAAGATCAGACAGATGTGGAAGAAAAAAGTTAAAGGAAACAAAGATTTTTCTTTTAAGAAAAATAGCAAAGATGAAGGCAAGAACGAGAAGATATCTGTCATCTACTACGAGTGCAACAAACCTGGACACTACAAGTTTGAATATCCGTTGCTGAGGAGAAAACCAAAGAAAAATAAAGAAAATAAGAAGAGCATGATGGCAACGTGGGAAGATTTGGATTCATCCGAATCTGATACTGATTCAGAAGCATCAGTTCAAGCAAATATATGCTTGGTAGCCGAAAAAGAAAGTGACGAGGAGGTAACCTCTTGTTTTAATGAATTACAAGATGCATATGCAGAATTGTTAGAAGATTCTCACACTATACTAAAGCAATATAGGTTGTTAAAGAAAAAGTTTGTAGAAAACTTGAAAACACACAAGAGTTAGAGAGAGAAAATGTCTGCCTAAAAAAACAAGTAGACGATATGAAGAAAAAGGTAACTATAGATAGATCTGAGAAAATCAGTCAGCTGAAACAAAGGATCAATATTCTTTCAGCCGATCTATCAACAGTCACTGAGAGTACGAAAAAGATGAATGACATGCTAGGAAGATACAGACACCCTAATGATAAGAGTGGATTAGGGTTTGCAAAAAATAATACTCAGCACCTTATAGGAAATTTGAGCTCTTATTTATTAATGCTAATATATAATGACACTCAATATATTAATGAGGATTACAAATTGATCCTAAAAGTCCTAAGTTAATATGTAATATAGGCTGGAAATCCCAAGTCAATTTGTAACAAATCCAAGTATAATGGTCCTAAAAATTTTGGCTATAAAAAAGGTTGAAAATTTGTACTTTTTAAAGTTTGAAAATTGATGAACTAAAGCTAAATTTTATCACTTGTCTTAACATACGTTTTCTCTTTATTGCACAAAGAAATCCCATTCAACTTAACAAAGCAATTGAATAAATAACTATATCAATGGTATTTAATTACAACATAGTAAATATCATGCCAATACTAGCGGCATATAATAATCTAACATTCAAGAGTAACCTATATGAACAAATTACAACGACAGTTCTCTTATTCTAAAATTGAAGCTTGATGGTAGGATAATAAGTAGCCAATGTATTAACAAATCCAAATGAAATGGTCCGAAAAATTAGTTATACGAAATTGAGTAATTATATATCACACAAACAAAATTTATAATTTGTAGCAAAAAATTATTCATGTGTGGAATTTCTAACTCAGTTAACCATTATTTCTAATTTTATGGGAAAAGGATATATTTGTGTATAAATAAAACTCTATTTGAATGATATTTCTACTTGTTCTGCAGTCATTAAACGTGTATATGTCTGAGTTTGTCCAAAAAATTACTGGATAAAATAGAATAAGAGGGACCGCTAACCTTGATTTTATACTTTGAAATATGAGATAGCATACGGGATCTTTATGTCTATGATTGCAGGCAATCCTAAAAACACGCACATAATACTTCATTAATGAGCAAGAATAAGAAAAAAACTAAAAGATGGGATTACCCATCCTACGTAGATGGCTCGACTATCTATGACTCCTTTAAAGTATCCATGATTCCACACAATAATATTTAGGATTCAAATTCGTTTTATGGTTTGAAGATGGAGGGAATTTTGCTGGTTGATAACGTGAAAGAAATGAGCAAATTGAGAGAAAAAAGAGGATTCAAAGATTAGGAGCCAATTTGGGTTAATGAAAACAAAGATCGAAGAAAAAGGATTCGAAGATTGAGTTTGTTTAATTCTTTCGAAATTGTTGGTTTTTTAAAAAATATTGAATGCATCAACTGTCTTATGATTAGGAATGTCAATAAATCAAGTTGAGCTCCGATTGAGTTAAATGGCTTATCAGTTAAAATTAAGTTGAAGTAGATTGGGTCAAAATTAACATTCGTATAACATGTTAACTAATCTAGTAGGCCATATATCTAATAGAAATATGAGAAAATTATGCTTTATGAGTGAATTTGTGCCATAGATGACGATAACACCTAACTTAAATATTTTGCTAAACGTTAAGAGAAATATTGTATTTTGCTTAAAATTAATAAAAATTATTTTATTATATTTAAATTTTGAATATTCTTTTATTACTTTTTAATCATTTTAATTAAAATTATAATATTAAATTTCAAACTTTAAATATAATTTAACCATTTATAATTGGTGGAGGTTACGAAATATAAAGTCTAGCCTTCAATAATAGGAAAATCATCGATTAACTTGTAAAGATTTTCATATTGAAATTGAGTGCTGAGAGGGTTTTAGTTCAGAGGTTGTTCGAATTTATTTTTGCTTTTTAAATTATGGTTTTTAAATAAAAATAAAATTTTATTTAGTTGTTTATATTAAAGTAATTACATTTTTAGTTCTTATAATAATTACAGATTATATAAAATTTAAAAATAAATTATTTGTATACTTTTATTTTAAAATTAATTAAAGTATTTACTATTTTACTAATAATTAAATAATGTATATTGTTGATAATAAATTAGATTATAAAAAGGAAACCTGCGAATTGAATTCATTAACGAATTGAATTCAATTACATTAATGAAAG
>JANZLH020000067.1:5395783-5411973 GCA_026770325.2 Erythroxylum fimbriatum
CTGGCAATTTGCAAATTATAAAAGCTCGATATGAGGAACCAAATTACGCACAAAAATCATTAATTAGGAGTCAACAAGTGCATAAATACTTAAGAAAGCAGGGCCAATTTATAGTATAAACCAATCAATCACATAATTGGGCATAAACGTATCAAATTCATATTTCATATGAACTCCCCCTTAATCCGACATCAAGTTCCAAACAACATTCGTAGAAACAATAATCCAGTCATCCAAATTTCTCCCCCTTAGGACAAAAGATGTTAAAAAGCAAGACGAATAGTCTCATATATACCTTGAAATCTCCCCTTGAATGGAACATTCACCATAAACAATCTGATGTCTCCCCCTTAAGACAAAATAGTATCAAAATGAATAATCATACTAGCGGAAGAATTATAAGCACTCCAAGAAGAAAAATTACCACCATTCAAAACATTGAGAGTTATGCCCGAAAGATAGAGAGATACCCGAGAGAGATCCATACCGATGAGAGAGCTGAGGAGTCTTCGTTGGAGCCAAATAAAAGTCACAATGCAAACTACTAAAAAGATGGGACGACAATAGCAACATAAAACTAAAGAACTAAAATAATCTTTTCTTTTCTTTTTCATTTTGTTTTTTTCTTTTTAACAACACAAAATAATACTTCAAAAATGTAAAGCACACTGTCCTTGTGCCCCTCGAAGAATCTCAAACCTGGGCTTAGTCCTCGTCACATTATCTCGATCATCGATTTCTTCTTCAGAAGTAATTGACTTGTTCTCTGTTTGACCAGTTACTTCACAAACAATAACTAACTGTGAATCTGTACATTTTTCTTATTTTTCCTTCATTATGTTTTTGTGCTTGTACTTGACTATTTCTAATCCAAGCTTGCTTCGATACCATGGGATGCTGATGGAAACTTAACGGACAACATCTAGATTTTCGATTTTGGCCCCTTTGAAATATCATTTGTAGTAACTGATAACATCTTGGCCTTATAAGTCCAATAACTCCATAAAAATGACATGTAGGTATAAATCTTCGATTCCTTCTTGATGTTTCTTCTTCTTGGACAAATCTAGACATATTATTTTTCTCTTCATTCACTTTAGAGCACTCACCCTTATAGCCAATGCCTTGAAGATCCCCTTTAACCTTACCAATTTCCATCAACTTTTCTACTTTTTCGGTACCTCCATTTAACATTCTCAATCCCTTTTCGGTACTCACTAATTTCATTCTAGCTTCACCAAGCCCATTTGATGTCAACATCAATTTCTTTTCTAACCCTTGGACGGTGTTCTTCATGGAGAGATTCTCTTCCTTCAATCTTTCATTCTTTCTACATATTTTTACCCATTTTTCGTATATTAATTCGTAAGCCTCATAAATGTTCTCCATTTTATCACTTGACCCACTTTCATCACTGTCATAATCTCAGATCGAGCTCTGACCTAAATTGTTTGAATTGTTCCCAAAATTTCCAGATTTACTCACTTTTTTGTCTTCAGTTACTTCCTTCTCGGTTACTGTTATACAAGTAATTGGACTTTTACTGTACAAAGTAACTAACGCATCATTATTCACAACTTCTTCTTCACTTCCGGATTCGTTATCACTCCAAGTGCTCGTATAGGATTTTCCTCTTCTCTTCTTCATGGTATTAGCATACTCTGCTTGAACATGTCCGAAGCCTTGACACTTATGACATTGAATTCTATTTAGCTTTCTTTCTCCTTTTTGAGTTTTGGCTTGTTTGAAGTTGTTGTTCGATGAGCTCCTTCCTTTTGCCTAAACTCGCGTTTGTCCTTTTTCACTTTCTTCAATTACTTACTGAACTCTCTTGTTAATAGCTCCATATCCTCATTCTCATCGGATTCGTCTTCTACATCATTCATAGTTTTTTCATTTTCCACCTATAGTGTCGATCCTTTGCTTCTTTCTTACGTACCTATCAAAAGATTCATTTCGAAGTTTGTAAGGATTCCAATAACTTTTTCCAATGATAAATTATCAATGTCGTGGGCCTCCTCTATTGCTGCAATTTTCGGAATAAACTTTGGAGGAAGTGATCTCAGCATTTTCTTCACTAATTTCACGTTGGCGTATTTCCTCCCCAGTTGATAAGCTTGATTGGCTATATCTCTCAATCTTTCATGAAAATTTCTAATAGTCTCATTCTCATCCATCTTCAACTCTTCAAACTGCAGAGCTAACATCTGTAGTTTTGACGATATCACAGATTTAGACCCTTCATGAATAGTCTGTAACATGTCCCACTCTTCTTTTGTCGATTCACAGGCTGAAATCATTGAGAAACGTCCCTCATTAACAACACTAAATATCATATGCATTGCTTGTGAATTTTCGAGGGCACTTTCTTCTTCTGCTTTTGTCCATTCAGATGAATCTTTTTGAACTGTCTCTCCTGTATCATCAATGACTATTGGATGCATCCACCCTTGTACTACCGAATGCCAAGCTCTCGTGCCTTGAGCTTGAATAAAGAATTTCATCTAAGATTTCCATGCATGATAGTTAGATCCATCCAATGGTGGCGGTCTAGTGATTGAGGCACCCTCTCTTGTAGCCATATTCGCGAAACTAGGATCTGCACCAACTTGCTACCAAGTTCTGAAATAGTGACCTTGCTCTAATATCAATTGAAAACCAAAGGGGTTAATTGTTTCTCAAACTTTTCGTAAACTTCTTTGGCACCAACAAAATAAAAACAAGTAAAACCAAAATCACAAAAACACCAAAAATTTGGTTACGCAGTTTGGCACACCTTGCCTACTTCTGCGGGGTCCTCACCCAACTTAATAACTTTCACGAAAGTTCAATAGATTTACCCAAGGCTTTACTGAGCTGACACCACTCAACCCTTGACACTATCTCTCGACCTCACTTCCCGTGAAAGAATCACACCCAATAACACAACCAACTCGTGTTAACCTTGACAAAGGATTTTTCTCAACAATCTTATAACTAAAGAACACTAAACAAATAACTCAAGTGATTAAATAAAATTCAACATAAATGAAAGACACTTGAGACAGAAAAGAAGATAACTTTCCAATTAGTTCATCTCCTCCAAAATAGATCTAAAAATTGTTCCTGCACATGAGCCACTCCATAAAGATAATTTTCCAGCTTGATAACTACCACACGATTGACAAGAAAAAGCACAGAACACATAGACATATAACCCCCAATACGTAGATATCAACATAACCCACAGCTACACTCACAACCCATCATTCAATACCACACCAGCGTTTTACCTATGCTCACACATCAGATGACTTATGAACAAATACTTCCAACACTTCCACCAAGTGACTCACGCACCACACACACCAATCAGCTCCATATTTTTATTCACTCACCAATCACTTCTCACACACTGCGCATATAATCATCAAGAAAAAAATGTAGGTCACGTATATGTCTTCTTTTGTTTTAAAACCTACAGCCTTTGTAACTTTCCCGAAACCATTAATTCATCCAGAACTTTACCATAATGCCCTTAGTTCTTCAGCCACAATTTTGTGTAGAACCCTTCCAAAGACTTGCAATCATGCCCTCTATTCAAAATGGAATTTTCTTTAATAACCATTATCAAATACACATCTATTCAAGATAGAATTTAATTCTATCTAAAATATTATCCAACTAGATTTTTAAATCCAAGATAACACAAAATATGCCAATTCAAAGAAATATGCCAAAATAAAATAAAATAGATATATTTAACATATATCTAACAAGTTGAATTCGCGTTTGTAAGTAGTTCTTGGATTTGTTCTAGGTTTTTTTTCTTCTTTCATTGTTGTTGTTAAATGCTATGTTGATCATTAGTTTTAAGGTGAATTATTGAGTTGTTGAGTGTATTGAGACTGTTAATGGTTGAATGGTTGTTTGAATGTGTTAATGTTGGTGAAGAAAGGGAAAAGACAGAGTTTTTGTTGTTAGTTTAGGTTGAATTTCGGCCGCTTATAAGGTGTTTGATAAAAGTCCTCTAATTTTTAAGTGTTTTGTTCTAATAGGGAATGAATTGCTTTTCCACGTATGCTTTGAGGCTTCTATTTTTAGTGCTTTGTGTTAAACATCTGAAACATTAAACAAATGTTAAATGATTGAATTGTTAATGTTATTTGATTTTTCTATTTTTCTGTTTAAAACATTGAACTTTAGAGACATAAAAGAACTTATGATATATATGTGGAGTTTGTAATAAACTTAGTCTCCAATTAAAGAGACATAAAAGAACTGATGGTACATACATAAAGTCATTACTTAAATAAACATGTATATTGAAGTTCTCCCTTAAATGATCCAATAATATATATTAATAAACATAATTGTTGCTCTTCCTTTTTATCATGTAATTAGTAATTAATATATACTCTAATCAGTAAAAAAAGTATCACTAACACGATGCAACTTATTCGAACATGATACAAAAGGAAGATTAAGAAGTAGTATCCACATTTTCTAAGTAAAAGATATGTAGGTTAATTATTTTAGGTTAAAGAAATGAACTTTAAACATTTAGGTTAATACTTTTATGTTAAAGACATTGATAAGGGCATAAGAAAAAAAACTTATATATATATATTTGATATTTTGAATGTTTACAAAGGAAAAAGATAGAAAACTCACTTACATATTAAATTACATATCTTAAAAATCTCTTTTTCTTCTTTTAATCAAGCAAATTGTTATCCTTCTAATGTTTTAAGTGTACGACAACAATAGGTAATTAAATTGATAAATTATATTCGTTTTTTTGGGTTTATAACTTATATATGATCTAGAATTTTCTTACAAGTATCATACTTAATAATGAGTGTCCCTAACTTAATTATTAAAATTTTACCAAAGGGTGCTACCAATGTAGATCCTATGTTATTGGCATTGTCATACATCAAGAACTTTTGCATGATATCATCATCCATGCTATTTAGAAAAATAACATAAAGGAGTGCATAAATACGACACATATATAACATAATAAAAATTGCAATTGCATTGAATTAAATAAGTACTACAAATCAATAATTATACTAAACAATTAATAATTATGCTAAAATAACTAATCCTTATAAAGCACCATCAAAAGAAATGCATTAAAAACTAAAATTACTCATTCCAAGCATCATAGCGTACAAAGATCCTAACATCATCAATTGGTAAGCCATTATGAAATATGCACCTAGACACTTCTTTTCATGGAAACTCTACTAAAAAATTGTACCACTATGAAAGACGGTTATTAGTTATGAGAATTCCATATCTTTATAAATTACTTCCTATTTAGACCCAATAGTGTGAAGCCTCATATTTGGAGCTTAAATGTTTAAGAATTATGACATAAGTAGTTGACATATAAGTCTTTAAATCTTATATAGGGAGCATATGATACTACTACAACTGCTCACTTGGTTGATACTTAATTGAAAAAGATGTATAGATGAATGTGCAAATAAAGTTTATGTGCCTAACATAATTTTAATACTTAAAAGAAAAAGATGTAAACGTCATTTTTAAGTGATTATTGTTTTTTCTTAGGATAGGGGTAACTCAATTTTTAAGTGTTTGGTGCGTTTATTCCTCTGCTTTTTGTTTTGGCCCAATGTGTTGTCCATATATTACTGTGGTGAATGTGTGTAGAAATAGTAATGATTAGTTCGATATGGGTTATGCGTGTTGAATGGGTTGATTGAATGAGAATATGTGTGAGGAACTTTGTTTTACTACTGCCTATAAGATGTTCGACTAAAGTTCACTTTGAATCTCTAATGTCACTCTCAGATTTGGTCCTCTCACTTCTCATAATCTAGGTTTTCCTCACTAAAAAACTATCATGAGCCCATCACTACCACAAATTCGTTAAAACTTTATTAACGGTAAGCTACTGGTTATGCATCCAAAAATTGTAGTTAGTGTATAAGTGTATTATATTAAATACAAAATTGTTTTTTCGCCGGTCATTTTTTGGGTTATAGAGCGTCGATAATTGACTAACCTTGTTCTTCTTCTTCGTAGTCTGTGGTTGTCCATCTGTTCAGGTAATTCATCCAACTAATGTCTATCATATGTTTTGCTTTAATAGTACGTGAGTTTGTGTTTGGGTTTTGTGTGAATGCAAAGGAGGTGTTGGTTTTGTGTTGTTGTTTGCAATATTCTTATAATAATTGATGGTATATAGGCTGGAAATGCATGCTACAACTCCCATGAGGCTTATCGATGAAATATTTCATGATCTAGGTGTCACAGTGAGCAGTCCCTTTCTTGATTCATAAGTGTAAACAATGCCACCTTGCTTAGTGTTTCTTTAAATTCAAACTTAGTATACAAAATTGAAAAAGTAGTATGTAAAATTCATAATAATTTAAGGCATAATATAGGATGGTATATAGGCTGGAAACCTGTCATACAGCTTCTATGAGGCTTATCGGTGAAATATTCCACGAGCCTAAGAGTCACAACGAGAAGTCCCTTTCTCGATTCACAAGTGTAAACAATGTCACGTACCTTAGTGTTTCTTTGAATTCGAACTTAATTTACGAAATTGAAGAATTAGTAACATGTACAGTCAAATAAAATTCACAATGATTTAAGACATAATAAACCTGTAGGATGGTATATAGGTTGGAAACCTGAGATGTAGCTCCCATGAGGATTATCGATGAAATATTCCACGAGCCTATTAGTCTCAGCGAGAAGTCCCTTTCTCGATTCATAGGTGTAAACAATGTCACATATCTTAGTGTTTCTTTAAATTTGAACTTAGTATACAAAATTAAAGAAGTAGTAACTTGAATAGTCACGTAAAATTCATAATAATTTAAGGCATAATAAACCTCTAGGATGTTATATAGGCTGGAAACCTGTGATGTAGCTCTCATGAGGCTTATCGGTGAAATATTCCACTAGGCTAAGAGTCACAGCAAGATGTCCCTTTCTCGATTCACAGGTGTAAACAACGCTACGTACCTTAGTGTTTCTTTGAATTCAAACTTAGAATACAAAAATAAAGAATTAGTAACTTGTACAGTCACGTAAAATTCACAATGATTTTAGGCATAAGAAACCCGTAGGATGGTATATACGTTGGAAACCCGTGATGTAGCTCCCATGAGGCTTATCGGTGAAATATTCCACAAGCCTAGGAGTCACAGCGAGAAGTCCCTTTCTTAATTCACAAGCATAAACAATGCCATATACCTTAGTATTTTTTGAATTTGAACTTAGTATATGAAATTGAAGAATTAGTAACTTGTACAGTCACGTAAAATTCACAATGATTTGAGATATAATAAGCCCATAGGATGGTATATGGGTTGGAAACCTGTGATGCAACTTACATGAGAATTATTGGTGAAATATTCCATAAGCTTAGGAGTCATAACGAGAAATCCCTTTCTCAATTCACAGGTGTAAACAATGCCACCTACCTTAGTATTTATTTGAATTCAAACTTAGGTAATGAACTTGTATTGATTATGTTATATAGAACAAGAATTACGCTTAATAATTCAGTCATTTAATTTTAATTATATAGTTAGATGGATAAAAGATAGATGTCTCATCAGAAATGGTCCACTGAATACGTAGAAGGAGTTAGAGTTTTATGCAATTTGTAAACGATCAAATGGGTGATGAATACCATATTCATTATCCATGCATTGATTGCTTAAATGTCAAATTTCAAAGTCAAGATGTGGTATATAATCACTTACTAATATGAGGAACAGATAAATTCTATACTCTATGGCTTTATCATGGAAAATGTAAGGAAGCAAGTTGTAGTAGAAGTGTTGGTACAAGTTACGATGATAGTAACAATAATGATGTAGAAGATTGTGATATTAATGATGATGGTGTTGATGGGATTGACAAGATGTTATAGGATTATGGGAATTATATGGAATCTATGAAAGAAACTGGTATGCCTAACATAATTGGTAGTATTACAGAAGATAATTTTAGGAAGTTATTGAAAGTTGCTCAAGAAGAATTATATCTAGGGTGCTCAAATTTCTCACAACTATCCTTTGTTCTCAAGTTGTTTCATTTGAGGTACAAGTCTTTTGATATGTTAATTGATTTGATCAATGATGCATTACCTGTTGGACATAAATTGCCTAAATCTTAGTATGATGCAAAGAAATTGTTAAGGGAGCTTAGATTAGCATATATATCAATACATGTTTATAAGTATGATTGTGCTATATTTTGGAAGCACAGTAAAGATCTTCAAGACTATCCCATTTGTGATAGATCAAGGTGGTGAGTGGATGATGGGAGAAGGAAAAAAAATACTGAATAAAATCTTGAGTTACCTTCCTATTAAACCACAACTACAAAGGCTTTTTATGTCAATAAAAGTAACCATAGATATAAGGTGGCATTAAGAGAAACACATTGATGACAAGATTATTCGTCATCTAGTAGACTCAATGGTATGGAAAGACTTTGATAGAAAGTTTCCATATTTTGTATAGGATTGTCGTAATGTTCGACTTCAGTTAGCCTCAGATGGATTTAATCCTTTCACTAATATGATTACTTTTTACAACATGCGGATGGTAATTCTAGTAACATACAATTTACCTTCATGGAAGTGTATGAAGGAGACTTTTATGTTATTGTCTTTGCTTATTCTAGGACCTACTACTCGGCTCCTAGTAAGGATATTCATGTATACATATAACCATTAATTTAAGGCTTAAATGATCTATAGGAGGTTGGATTACAAACTTTTGTTGTTGTTCAAGGTGAAACAATTATAATGCATGTCATTGTGTTTGTGGACTATAAATGATTTCCCAGCTTATAGGAATTTGATTGGGTGGAGCACTAAGGGTATATGGCTTGTGCTGCGTATAACCATCAAACTTATTTAATGAGGCTATGAAGTAAAATGTGTTATAAGGGACATCGTCGTTACTTAGAACATGGGCATAGATGGTGAAGAAGCAAATAGAATTAGATGAAGCTCCTTCCCAATTTTTTGGTAATGATGTGGTTTACCAGCTATCACATTTGGGCGACATTACACCTAGCAAGCACCCAAGTAATAGAAACCGAAAGAGAAATGTTGTTGGGCTCAATTGGAATAAAAAAAAAAGCATATTTTTCAATTTTGCATATTGGAAAGAATTACTATTGAGGTATAATCTTGATGTGATGTATATTGAAAAAAATATTTGTGAGAATATTTTAAGAACTGTGATGGGAATTGATGGGAAATCGAAAGACAATTAAGGCTAGACTTGACTTAGAAGACATGAATATAAGAAAGGGTTAATTACCAAAAAAAGCTCAAACTTTCGTCAATTTTTCAATTATAGCCCTAACTTTAAAAAGTTGCAACAAAATGCCCAAGCTTTCAATTTTATTCAATTCTATCCCGAACTTCAAAAAGTAGCAATAAAATGCTTAAACTTTCAATTTTTTTTCAATTCTAACCGGATGTTAGTGTTTCCGTTAAGTTTGTTGATGTGACTTGTCATATGTTTCAAAAACCTTAACTATTAATACACATAAGCCAAAATTAACACAACAAATGAACATTAATGAAACGACATCGTTTAATCACATAATTAAAATGACATCATTGTTTAAAAATGACCTAAATCAGATTACATAGCCCTAACAACCTTATGCTTTGATTTCAATTTTTCACTTCATTTTAGTTTGTTCTCTTAACGCCCTCACCATTTAATATTTAGATTACGCAGCTCCGATGCCCTCATACTAAAGGCATCAGGAGAACGGACTAAAAACGAAGAGTTTACTGGTGCAGTATGTTGTAATGTGAAAGTAGTTTTGGACGTCAAAAGAACAAATAGAAAACAAAAGCCTAAGGGCATCGAAAGAACAACAGGTAACGTCAAACTCGAATTAAAGAAATTAAAAGTTTGAGCATTTTATTGTCTCTTTTTGAAGTTTGGGCTAGAATTAAAAAAATGAAAGTTTGAGCATTTTATTGGTACTTTTTAAAGTTTGGGTTATAATTAAAAATTTGATGAAAATTTTGTCTTTTTTTATAATTAATCCTATAAGAAAAGACTTGCAATTGAAAAGTAGAAATGATTGGTTATATATTATTCCCCCTGCTTGTTACAACATGTCAAAAAGGAGAAGCTATCTTTTTGTCAATTTTTTAAATCAGTCAAGTTTTTTGATGGGTATGGATCTTATATAGGTCGTTGTATGAATGTTAAAGAGGGAAAAGTATCGGGTTAAAAAGCCATGATTGTCATGTACTTCTGCAATGATTACTTCCTGTTAGAATACATGGGTGTTTGTCGAAGGATATATCTGTAACTTTGGGTCAATTGGGTGAGTTTTTTAAGAAATTATGTTGCAAGACACTTAAAGTTGTAGAGTTTTACAAATGAAAAAAAACATAGCTTTGATTCTATATAAGCTTAAACTAGTATTCCCCCCATCGTTTTTTGATGTTATGGTCATTTGGCAATTTACTTACTATGCAAAGCAAAACTTTGTTTAAATTTTGATGGATGATCCTGATTGAAAGGTAATTTAGATTAACTTTTACTTTTTTAAAAGTTATTTGTTAGTAACAATTGCTAATATTACATATTTTTTTAGGTTTTTATGCTCTCTTAAGCGTTATGTACATAATAAAGCTTAACTTAAAGGGTCTATTGCAAAGGCTTATATAGCGATTGAATGCTTGACATTTTTTTGATTTACTTAAATGACTTTGAAACAAGATTTAATAGACTAGAACGTAACTTTAATTTTGATCAAGATGGTGGCTTGTCAAATTTATCCCAAAAAGTAAGGCCTTTTGGTGTTGAAAAATATGTGGAGTTAATTAAGGACGAATTTGAAATTGCGCATTGGTATATTTTGAACAATTGTAAGGAAGTCGATATATATATACAGTATGTATATTACTTTTGATTCAAATTTTTATATTTGAATTTTGTGATTGAATCTCATTTCCAGATCTCTATTTACTTCTCTAAATAGAGAGCACAAAAAGTCGATTCGAAGCAAAGGGATTGTTAATGTTGAAGAAAGATATAAGCTTAAGTTCCTATCTTAGTTTAGGAATTGAGTAAGTTATATATTGATGGAATATTATGAACTTATGCCAATTTATATGTCAAATTGACTTCTAATGACATTTTGTCATATAGTACAGTTACATAATCGAAACATGCAAGAGGCCACAATATCATTATATTCTTTGACATGTGGGCCTCATATGTGTAGGTAAAAATATACAGATTGCATTGTTAATAGGGTTATATTTCATATACAAGATCGAGATAGTCAACTTAGAAGCCAAATTTGTGGGTTGTCGTTGAGGGATGTCATGACAATAATTTTATTGACTTCTCTGGTGTCATCTTTGAAATAATAGGGTCATACTACATCAAGGAAAAGAAGGTTGTTCTATTTAAGTGCAAATGGTTTAATCTTACTAGCATGAAAGTGAACAGGAATATTACTAGCATCAATGTTAGTAAGATTAAACCATTTGCCCTTAAATAGAATAACCTTCTTTTCCTTGAGGTAGTACAACTCTATTATTTTAGAGATTAAAGTGAACAGAATATTACTAGAATCAATGTTAGTAGGACATGGTATGGTAATGGCCCTTTTTCCTTGTAAGTCAAGTGAAGCAAGTTTTCTACCACAACGATACTGTACTAGGCAACAGTTTGAAGGTTTTTTAAAAGTTTCAACACGAAAATCTTTTTAATTTTTGTGAAAGGGATAATGGTAAAATGAGTGAGGACAGAGATGAAGTATATTAAGAGATTGAATCATAGTTGAATAAGGAAGCTATTCAAATAGAAGATGTAGATATATCATCATTCCATAGGAGAGATGTTGATCCCAGTGTAGTACAAGTGGATGAAGTACAAGCCAATCTTAACTTAGAAAGAGTCTAATGATGATGTAATTAATAATGATAATTTTCATGATCTTGATCATGATGATTGAAGGTAAATAATTTTTTTATTGTTTGAAATATTATGCTGATGTTTGAGTTATATTAATCCGTATTATCAATATTTCACTTATGTTAATGCGTATTATTGATGTTTTACTTATATTTATGAGGAATGTTGGTGTTTGACTTATGTTTATGCAAATGTTGTTCTTTTAGTTCTATTTATGCGGAATGCTAGTGTTTGAGTTATGTACACGAAATGTTGGTGTTTGAGTTATATTATGCAGAATGTTGGTGTTTGAGTTATGTTATGCAGAATGTTGGTGTTTGAGTTATGTTTATATGGAATGTTAGTGTTTGACTTATGTTATCCATAATGTTGGTGTGTGTTTGAGTTATGTTATGTACAATGTTGGTGTGTGTTTGAGTTATGTTTATGCGAAATGTTAGTGTTTGAGTTAAGTTTATATGGAATGTTCATATTTGAGTTATGTTTTTTTGCAAAATGTTGATGTTTGACTTATATTTATGTGAAATGTTCATGTTTAACTTATATTAATGTGGAATGTTGATGTTTGACTTATTTTTATGCATAATGTTGATATTCAGTTATAGATATTCAATATAATGGCACTGGTAGAAACAAGGGAAAGAAAGTGGCAACTACCGAAATTGATCCAACCCCACAACAACTAGATCAATCTCACCATATCAAACAACAGCCACTGAGTTCATCCACCAATGAAGCCAGTTAGCAACAACCTCTATTTCCCCAACTATTGCTAAGGGATCTTCAAGTCTGTTAACCTTTGCCACTTATAATTAGACTTGTTCTCAAATATATATTTACATGTTTAATGTGTTTTTCTTATCATTATTCTTTTGACGTCAAGTTCCAATATTGGCATAAGAAAAAAGGGTAGAGGTATCATTAAAGATTCTGAGTTGCAACGCATGAATGCTACAATGAACAGCAAGTTGTCGGTGCACATTGACACTGCGCAAGGTCGTCCTATTGACAAGATTCAATTGGCTAAATTACCTAATGAGCTAGGTGTCATTGTCAGGATTGAATTGCCTCACCTTCAGCATGCCAAGCAGTTAAAGCAAGACAACATGCTACAAAATTCTTTGGACAAATATAATTTTTCAATTTATTTAATTATATGCTTTTTTAATTATTTAAAAATTAATTTAATTTTTACTTGTTTCACAAACAAGGCTCAATATCATCAATATCGAAAACCCTGAAGTTTCAAGCTATGTGAGTTCAATGTTGAAACAAAGGGTAACAGATCATCGTTATTGACTCCATAAATACTAAAATTATTTTCCTTTAGATGAGGAGGCAAGAAGACATGTTCCTGAATGGGTGACTCCAGAAAATTGGAGCGAAATATATGATTATTAGATCTCTGCCAAGGTTAAGGTTTGTCTTCTTTCTCTTCACATTTGCTTCCATTAATCTTGTTACATAATTTAATGACCATTTCTTTTCTTTATTTAGGAAAAGTATGAGAAAACCAAGGTTAACAGAGAAAAATGAAAACTCCTCACAACACTTACTCCAAATCATTTGTTGTTGTACGAAAAGAATTTGTAAGTTCTATGTTTAGAAGTTATTATTATATCAGTAAATACAATATTATCTATTGTGTTTCAATTTTGTTTTAATAAAACATAGTGAATCAACTACATGGAGAAGAGAGTGATAGAATCACGCTCTATAAACTGACACATTACAAGAAAGGTGAAGACTGGATGGTTGAAGAAGCATCGAATAATTATGTAAGTATACAAATTTTAATTTTTAAGTTTATTTATTTATTTAGTACTAACTAATAATATTTGAATTAAATCTTGGTTTTATGTTTTAAATTTTAGGATAAGATTCAAGAGTTGTTGAAAATATCATTATCTGACATAAATGAGCCAATTTTAGATGACATTTGCAACAACATCCTTGGAACAAGACCAGGCTACATCAAAGGTCTTGGGTATGACCCTAAGCCTATTGGTTCATCTCCATCAAGATCAACATATGTAACGATGCTTCATGAGGAGAACTAGTTGCTTAAGGCTAAATTACAACATAATAAAAAAAGTTAGAGCGTACTGATGAAAAATTACAATATAATAAACAAAAATTAGATCGTACTGAACAAGAGTTAACCAAGCTTAAAAAGATGGTCAAACAAATACTCGAGTCAAAGTATGTAAGTAGTAGTAACGATGAGAAGTTTGTACATAAGTTTTTTTGTTAAATTTTGTACTTAACATTTGATTACATTTTATTTTTTTATATAAAATACATCTAATTTTTAATTATTTTTATGTTATTTTTGTTTACTTAATTATAATTCAAACAATGTTACTAATAATAATTCAAACAATGTTACTTAATTATAATTCAAACAATTTTACAAACAATAAGATCGATTTAAAATGCTATCAATAATTATAATTAAATGATAAATTGTTAATAGGAAAGTGTAGTAAAAGATAAAAATTCGTTGCCAAAACTTTTTAGCTACGTTCCACAAAATGTCACCAATAACCTTTACCTATATTTTGAAAATTGTAGCTAAATATATTTTGCTACCAAAAACAAATCATCGCTAAACATTATTATTTATGCCTACGTTAACGAAGCGAGTAACGTTTAGCCATGAAATAGAAACGTCACAATACATCATTCGCAACAATTTTTTTATCCTTGGCTATCCCTTTTTGCTACGGATCCATGATCGGAACAAAATATATTGTTCGACGAATTTGTGAAAATGTCACAGATAATTATTTGCTACCGGAATTTGGTGACCATTCGTGAGACGATTTTTTGCTGTCGCTAAAAATTTTTTGCGACAAATTTTGGTCTTTCAGCAATGAAATTTTTCATCACCAAGAACGTGTTCTGTTGTAGTGAAAAACAGGTTTTTTTTATTGAATTTCAAAATAAAAACGAAAAAAGGAAATTAACTGGCCCAATTTATTTGGTTAATCAATAGCAAGTCAGAAAAATTAAAAAATAATGAATAGTTGCGAGTTGTGACGTAGATTCATCCATTTATGGACTAGTGACTTTTCCATGAAAGTGCCCACGATCAGGTTTTTCAAAGGAATTGGAATTGTTAAGCAACGTAATTTATATATATCTTGTATCCAAGTTGCGTGTACCGTATGAATGTATATCAATGTCATACACTACTGGAACTAATTCTTTTAGTACGAGCAAAAACTCGAGTGAAGTTGAGCCGGTGATAATGAAGTCAATCACTTGTTTTGCCACATTGGTAGTCAACTACAACATGTGCCCCAGCCCCAGGGAACAGACTTTGAATCCCTCTACACGATATCTATAGAACAAGCACTAGGTAGCGATATATAAGTTGTCGTCTATAACATTCATGATGCATGGGACTCTGCAGGTATATTGAACAGTGTAACTTCAAAACATCAGCACCCACCAACCTTCGAAAGGTCAATCTAGCTAGTACTAATCATTAATCAACCAGAATAATCAGGTCTACGTACACTAGACTAATTTATTCTTGCCCATCCCATTTTAGTTTTTCATTCAATAGTTCCTTACACGTAATGTTCTGTTATTGCATAGCACAGAAGGGTAAACAATATAATTTCTGTACATTAGCTCGATTCTATTCTTTTATTTACTTATCAATACTATTGTTTTACAATGCAATAGTCTTCCATGCATAGTAAATGATAATGACAATTACCTTTTACCTAATGAACTGGTGTAGTTAGTACAATACTTTTAGATATTGTTCTATTGCAGAAACGGTCTAAGTTAGCTCGACGGTTTCAGTCTAATTAAGGAGCTTCAAGTATGTGCTGCAGGTCATTCGTTAATTTCAACTTTCATTTAATCACCAATAGGATCAGCGATTCATGGAGCTTGGTGCCCAATTCAATTCTACACCAAATTATGGTCAATTCACCACACGATCCGAACTGGAAAACTTACTCAGCTTTGCAGCTAGTGCTGGATTGAACTTTGACCATTTCTCTTCTATAGAAAACTCTTGTACAAGTTGTATATCTTTTGCTAGACATTCCACTGCCAAGAATTAACTTAACAGTTATGACATTATAAAGTGGAAAATTGTTTCATTCAACCGAAGAAAGATAACAAAATGTGCAGCCAGCATATTGAATTTGTAAGTCCATAACCTAACGCTTTGGAAAGAAAAATTAGTTTCTTATGTTGATTGTTTAGTCTTCTGTAGGC
>JANZLH020000067.1:5449439-5460562 GCA_026770325.2 Erythroxylum fimbriatum
CTCAAGCCCATTAGTCTTTTAATGCTATTCCTCTTCTATTCTCAACTTAAGCCCAACTAACACATTTAATTTCATTAACTCTTAACACCTAACTCATTTAATTCCTTTTTAATTCATGCTACCTACTTAACTAATGCTATTATGTTAATCATGCCAACTTAATTTACTCCTTTAAGGCTCTATAATCAATCTAATCATGCTTAATTATATATAAAAAAATTCGGGGCTAACACTGAAGCTGCTGACGTAGATAGCTCAAACACTACAAGGTTATGGCATATGCATCTTGGGCACGCTGGTGAAAAAGCATTGCAAGGATTAGTAAAGCAAGGCTTATTGAAAGGTGCAAAGGTATGTAAATTGAAATTCTGTGAACACTGTGTATTGGGTAAGCAAACTAGAGTGAAATTTGGCACTGCTATTCACCACACTAAAGGCATTCTAGATTATGTTCACGCTGATGTTTGGGGACCTTCCAAGAATGCATCTTGGGGAGGTAGCCATTATTTTGTCTTCTTTATTGATGACTTCTCTATAAGAGTATGGATCTACACCATGAAGCATAAAGATGAAGTCTTAAAGATATTCCTAAAGTGGAAAAAGATGATTAAAATGCAAAGCGGTCGAAAGATCAAGACTCTTAGATCAGATAATGGTGGTGAATATAAGTCTGATCTTTTTTTGGAAGTTTGTCAAGATGAGGGTATTGTGAGGCATTTCACGGTTAGGGAGACACCACAACAGAATCGGATGGTAGAGCGCATGAACCGTACTTTGCTTGAAAAGTCCGGTGTATGTTGTCTAATGTTGGTTTAGGCAAGGCATTTTGGGTTGAGGCAATTACTTATGCAAGCCATCTTATTAATCGATTGCCTACTACTATGAACAAGGGCAAAACATCCATGGAGGTATGGTCTGATAAATCTTGTACTGATTACAAGTATTTACACATATTTGGTTGTCCTGCTTTCTATCATGTCAGGGAAAGCAAGCTGCATCCAAGAGCAAAGAGAGCTCTATTTATGGGCTTTAGCACTGGCGTGAAGGGATACCGACTTTGGTGTCCAGATGAAAAGAAATTTGTTATAAGCAGAGGTGTGACTTTTGATGAGACTGCTATGGTTAATCAGAACAAGTAAGAAGGGGAAATTAAAGCGACCAAGACCATGAGTATTTTAAAGCAGGTGGTGTTATTAAAGACCCCAGTTGTTTTAGTAAGGTCTGATGTTACAGAAACTAGTCCTACAGTTGATTTTCATGATGAGGATGAGGATAATGAAGATGAGGTATCTACCTAAGAACCACCACAGCAACAAGATTCTATTGCAACCAGAAGATCAAGAAGGGAAATTCGAAAGCCTGCTCAGTTTACTGATATTGTGGCATATGCACTTCCCATTAATGAAGATGATATTCCATCCACCTACAAAGAAGCTGTCAAGAGTTCAGAGAGCATGGAGTGGAAGAAATCTATGGATAAGGAGATGAAATCTCTTCATAAAAATAAGACTTGGATGCTAGTTCAGTTACCAAAAGGAAAGAAAGAAATTGGTTGTAAATGGGTATATGCTAAGAAGATGGAATCTTTGAGAAAAGACAATGTAAGATTCAAAGCCAGATTGATAGCTAAAGGCTATACTCAGAGGAAAGCATTGACTACAACGAGTTATTCTCTCCTGCAGTAAAACATTCTTCCATTCGTATTTTGTTGGCTTTGGTTGTGCAGTTTGACCTTGAGTTGGCTCAACTTAATTCCAAGATGGCGTTCTTACATGGCGATTCGGAGGTAGATATTTTTATGTCTCATCCAGAAGGGTTTAAGTTGTTGGCAAAGAAAATTGGGTTTGCAAATTGCATAAATCATTGTATGGTTTAAAGTAGTCTCCAAGACAATGGTACAAGCGATTTGATAAGTTTATGATCGAGCAGAAGTACACAAGAAGTCATTATGATCATTATGTATACTTTCACAAGCTACAAGATGGAACCTTTATTTATCTACTTTTATATGTTGATGATATGCTTATAGCATGTAAAAGCAAAGTGGAGATTGAAAGATTGATAACTTAACTGAGTAATGAATTTGAGATGAAGGACTTGGGAGAAGCTCAGAAGATACTAGTTGTGGAAATTGAAAGAGATAGAGCAAAAGGCAAGATTGGTCTGTGTCAAAAGCAGTATTTGAAGAAGGTACTACAACGCTTCGGGATTAATGAAAATTCAAAACCAGTTATTACACCTCTTGCTCCTCATTTCAAACTTAGTGCTTCTATGTCTCCTAACACAGATGAGGAGAGTCATTATATAGCTCAAATTCCATATGCAAGTGCTGTTGGTAGTTTGATGTATGCTATGGTGTGTACTAGACCTAATATTTCACAAGTTGTTAGTATTGTGAGTAGATATATGCATAATCCAAGAAAAGGGAATTGGCAAGCTGTGAAATGGATTCTACGTTATATTCTAGGTACTGCAGATGTTGGTTTATTATTTCAGCAAGATGAAGTCACTGGTCAATGTGTTGTTGGATATGTAGATTCTCTTTACGCAGGTGATTTGGGCAAGCGTAGGTCCATTATAGGTTTTGTATTCACTCTTATTGGAGGTCGAGTAAGTTGGAGATCAACTTTGCAATCTACAGTTACTTTATCAACTACTGAGGCAGAATACATGGTAATAACAGAAGCTATTAAAGAAGCCACCTGGCTTTAAAGGTTGCTTGATGACTTAGGGGTCCATCAAGATCATGTGGATATTTATTGCGACAGTCAAAGCACTATTTATTTAGCAAAGAATCAAGTTCATCACGCACGTACAAAACACATTGATGTAAGGTTCCATTTTGATCGTAAGATTATTGATAACGGAGATATTCTTGTTTAGAAGATTGAGACCACCAACAATCCTGCTGATATATTGACGAAACCAGTTTCGTTACTTAAGTTTAAGCATTGCTTAGAATTGATTGGCATTTATAAAATTTGTTGATTGCCCCGTAGGGGATTAGGAGACGATCATTGGGAGTTCCACTTCGAGGATTTGAGCCAAGGTGAAAATTGTTGAGTATTGTCTCAAAGTCAAAAATGGTGGTTTTCGGTGATTTTCGATAAATTTCAGTGCAACAAGTTGGCCAGTTATATTTTATAGCTGGCCTTCACCAATTGACTTCTCTATAAAAGAAAAGCAGCAACAGCAGAAAAGAGAGAGAGAAGAGAGCAGAAATTTTAAAAGAGTCGAGAGGGAGAGAGAGAGAAACTGCAAGGAGCATTTGTAAATTTTTTTAGCTTTCTCTTTTTAGTAGGAGTGTGTAAGTTTGGGTTAATTTGGGTCTTTTGATAATTGAGTGATAAACGCTATTGTATATTCTCATTGATTATAGTGAAATACTCAGTCGTCTCCAAACTAGATGTAAACATTACCGAACTAGTATAAAAATCTTGGTGTTCTTGTTGTTTTATTTTTCGCCCAAAATTTTGCAAACATAATGTCCAAAAGGTAGTTCCAGTTATTTCATCAGGAGAGGACACGCTAGTGCCTTCACCTCAAGCAATACTTGTTCCAAAAGGTTGATCCCCAACCCTAAGGGCCCCCAGTCGCAGGCCCGACCACCGCTGGAAGATTGAATCACGGTCTGATCCTGAGCAACCTCAAGCAATACTTGATCATCGGGTACGATGACAGAGAAAAGAGGTTCTAGTGCACTAGAAAGGGCTATCTCCAGCTAATGCTACATGGGAGGATTTTGTAGACCTTCAAGTTCGACTCCCAGAAGCTACCCTCGAGGACAAGGGAGAAATTTAGGTGGTAGGAATTATTATTTTGTTTTATTTCTTTAGTTGTTGAATTTGCATTAGTTTTAACAGCGAAGAAACTAGAGACTAGAGAACGGGAGACGAGGAGAATAGAGGAGCTGCACGCCTGCATTATTGTGCAAAGGAGAAGATGGCGTTTTATACATATTTTAATATTTTAATTTTAATCCTTAAATTTTTTACAATTTACATTCTAGTCTATTATACCCGAGTAGAAGCCCGGTACAGTATAAACAAATATCGGACAATTTTCTAACCAGTACTCATCACTTTGGTGGCTAATGTAATTCATCAAAAAACAAACGAGAAAACGAAGGAACAGTTAAAAAAAGATCAAATCTTAAGAGCTTCTAGCATATCAACCTCAATTATGCCGGAAGAATTTGTACATGAGAAACTTTGCAGGATAGGTACAACATTTGCTTTGTCGGCAGCAACTCTATAAACGGGAAACACAACACAGCAGTCCAAAAGTTTAATTGCATGTCAAGCAGCCACAACTGCAGCTAGAGCAAGTTCTAAGAACCCCTAGAAAAGCATTCATCAGCAAAAGGGTTTTACTTCATAATGCCTAACTTTCCATACATTAGGACACTAGCTAGTCACAACTCAGAATTCCTCTCCGGCATTTTCACCGCTTGGACTTTCTTATATTCAGCCCCTCGCCTATGGCATCTAATAGCCTTGATTTTGTGTTATTTCCAGGCACCATAGGAGGTCTTTCTAGAGCTGAATCATTAGGATCTCTTGCAGACCGAAGTTGTCCTATATGTCGTGAAGGACTTGCATAACCTCGAGGAGAATCTACTCTTGAACCAGACAACAAATACTCCCTAAGACCTTTCACCGATTGATATCCATGCATTTGATCGCCATAACCTTTCCCTTGCAATGACCTCTCAAGTTCAGAAAGTCTTCCCCAATCTAGCCCATCACCTGAACTCGGGAGCCTCTCATTTGAAATGCCCAAGTCAACTCCATCTGATATGCTCCTCTGAAGAGAAGTACTTCTCCTAGATGCTTTACCAGACGTGGACTTCCTCCCTTTGGTTTCTTCAATTGCTACATTCACTGAATCACAAGGGGTGCCAGAAGGATATATCCACTTATAGCTCTTACCATTGTTATCCGCATTCAATTCTATGGAATGAAGATCATTTTCTGCTATGTCTTCCTCACATTCCAACCCATCTTCCACTTCTCCATCCTCCAGAATAGCATCGTGCCTTTGAGAAATCAT
This sequence comes from Erythroxylum fimbriatum, assembly GCA_026770325.2. NCBI lineage: Eukaryota > Viridiplantae > Streptophyta > Magnoliopsida > Malpighiales > Erythroxylaceae > Erythroxylum > Erythroxylum fimbriatum. Next base: position 5,454,492 of record JANZLH020000067.1, read on the forward strand.
GCGAGCTTTATTTAAGTAAGATGCAACCTCTTCATCATTTAGATGACTGAAGGAACTGCGCCCTTTTTCTTTGGTTCTTTTTGATCCCAGAAAAGCTTCAAGTTGACTCCTGAGCTTGTCAACAGCAGCATTTCTCTCCTCAAGATGATATTTAGCATCACAAAGTTTCATTTGGACTCGTTCTTCACGTAACACATCAGCCAACTGCATCATCTCCCTTTCTTTTTCAACCTCTTCACAAAGTTTTGCTGATTCTCTCTTTAATTCTTCAACTTCGGCTTTGTCTTCACCTATATCTTGCACTAATTCATCGCATACTTGCTCAATTACAACTCTCTCTCTTTTCTCGTTCTCAAGTTCTTTCACAGCCTTCACCAGTGAAGACTTAGTTTCAGATAATTCCTTGCCAAGCTTCTTATTCAGGCTTTCAAACCGTCTTCGTAGCTTCTTTTCTACCTCAAGTTCTCTAGCAATAGATTCAATAGCAGTCTCAACCACTTTTTGTTCTTTGTTTTTCCATGCTGCCTTTTCCTCAGCAAAGCACTTCATCAGATAGTTAATCTCATTTTGATCTGATCGCTGCTCATGGATGAGATGATTAACCTGCAAGCGAGCTCTTTCAAGCTCTGCATGCAAGGCAGAGATAAGAGATAAGCTGGAGGGAGGCCGATCCTCAGTACCCCATACACGGTTGATGATTTTCAGCAGTTCTTTGGATGTAGTCAGAGCATTGCTGACATCCTTCAACCGATTCTTAGCCCCAATACTAGACCCAGACGGAGTTTGTGCTCGAGATCTTGTCTCAATCTGCATAATTATGGCAAAGGTAAGTCAAACAACCAAAGATACTGACAATGAATATATCCACATCTCCAAAGTAATAATTAAAAATAAGCATTAACATCTTGTAATTCTACTCAAAAGCACGCACGTGGGAAGACAACCTGGGCAAAGGAAGGACAACTTTCCCAAAGAATGTAAGGAAAGGTATAAGAAGACATACAGAGAAAAAAAAACCAAAGATCTAATGTATAGAAGGGAAGAACTCATGTAAAAGAAGAAGATGAAGCGATAAAAATGCACAATATCCAAATAATAACAATGAAAGGTAATCTGATCAGTGCGTTACACAATAAAAGGGTGCGATTAAATGCAATTTTTAGAAAGAAAACAATTTCTAGAGACGGAACACAGAATCATGGAGAAATTACTTAAAACAAGTTACCTTCTTATACTGTTCTTGGGGTCATGTACTAATTACATTGAAAATTCATGTAGCTGTCATCCTTTGGAAAAGCTTTAGGAATTTCAGAGTCAAATTCCCGACTATGACCATATAAATGGAAACGTGAACTTTATAATTATTTTGCTTGATTATGTATAAATGAGAATATTAATTCAATTTTCGAATAAGTAAAAACACAGAGGAATAAAAGAAGAGTACAGATGTAAGAAGCCAAGAGTTTTTACTCTTTGAAAGAATAGAAAATAGGAACATTTTTTAAGAATCTGGGGCCATGAAACTCCAAGTCCATTTAGATCTAATGTACCTCCATTAAGCTTCCATTGCTAATGGAGTCAAATGCTCCAACAGTATTATCCATAAGCCTAAGCCTTTGGGAGTTAGAAGGTACTCTTCTATGGCGACTTCCTGTTCCAGATCGATCAATCCTCTGGAAAAAAAATAATTACATATGAGAGAGAGTTCTAATGGCTTAACTTCATTTCAAATAAAAGAAAATAAATATACAAAACATAATTTCAAAACTTAATGAAGTCAAGAAACAAATGAAACATTAGATAGACTGCCAAACCTAACACAATTGTCACTCAGTTCATTAAACCAAACCATCACAGCTTATGATTCCATGGCTAAATATCCTTACCAGACAAAGAAAAGCTACTTCGGAGACTAATAGCATAAACTAACACAAACTAGACTGCAAAAAGTTAACTTGTATTTAGTGGCAACGGGTTGAAGCTTTAAATACCAACTAAATATTCCAATTCACATGCTACTCAGAATACGATAATTTACAAACACAATATGGCACCATCTGTATTTACATCCAAGACTAAATATATTAAGGAAACGCATGGAAGCAATAAATCTATTAAGGAAACACAATTTTCAAAACTAAGGAGCGTCAGCAAAGAAAACAATTGGAAACACCAATAGTACAAAAACAAACACAAATTGTCACACAGCACTACAACAACATTACAATTGATCCATGACCATGAACTGCACACCAGACCAAACATCAAAAACAAGAAAAAGATAATCAAACCCACCTCAGAGACGGGACTATGAGACGGATCAGACAAATGAGGAGGCAAAGAACCTGAATTCACCGATCTCGTTCTTTCTCTAGCCCTAGCCTCTCTCCTCAGCCTCCTCTCATCTAACCCTCTCATCCCTTCCTCCTTCATCTTCGGCGAAGGCATCTCATTCATCTCCCACAGCGTCGCCGCCAGCTTCCTTGCCGACACCGGCTGTTGCAGCAGCTGCTGCTGCTTACCCTTTCCGCCGTTCAACGACGGCGCATATTTCGGCGAATCCGCGGCCCGCAACGCCGATGATGGCGTCCGTATAGTCCCCATCAGCTTCCACGTCGGCACAGGCGTACCAGATCCACCTCTCTTCCCCACTAGAATCGCCCTTTTGAACCTGTAATTCTGGATTATCGACGACGAGGACGAAGCCGATGAGGAACACCCTCGTTTTCGGATTTTCCCAGGAAGCAACTCATCAATCCCAGTTCTGTTATGCCTTGGCATTATCAAAAGCTCGCAACTTTACTCTTCCACAGATCTCACCCACTGAAGTAACAATAGAAACCACTGTTCTCTACTCTCGATGAACTAAAAATCTAATCTTAACCACGTAAACTAAACCCCAAGTTTTGGTTTTGCTCATGATGGTGCTATTCTTTTCGGTATGCCTGAAAATGGGATTATTTGAAACTGAAGGTATAATTTGAATCGGGAAATGGGAAAGGGAAAGACAGAGAGAATGAAATCAAAGAGAGAGAGAGGGAAGTCTAAAAGATACAAATTTGAGAGCTTTTTGGATGTTTTGATGGCTTCCACTACTAGTTTCAGAAGTGTGGCTGTGTTTTGATTCGATACAGACTATAGTCAAATACTCTAAGCCAAGTTTGGGTATAAAGAGAAAGAGGAATGATCCCCTGCGGGTTGGAACAGTGGATTACGTCGTGAGGGACCAATAAAAGGAGTTGGTGTGCGTGATCAGTGTTTGTTCAGTCTCTGTTGTAGGATGATCATGTGGTGTGGGATTTTGGGTTTTTCGCTGCTTTGAGTGGACATCTTCTGACCTGCGACATTCTGACTTGTGATGTCGGAATCTCTGGAGTTGGGAGTTTAGGTCTTGACTCTTGTTGGACCCATTGGCAAATTGGGTAAGTAAGTATACGTGTTTTCCAAACGACATATATAACCAAGTCGGTGAAACTTGAATGGCGGTCTCGGCAGAATTCATTTCGTTTGTTTATTAATTTAAAGATCACAAATACTAAGTTATGATAAGACTATTTTTATATTTTAATAATATAAAAAATAAAGTAAAGATATATTATATTAATAAGTTTTAAATAATTAACTTATTAAATAACTTAATTATTTAAATGTTGGGTATGCTTATTTATCCAAAACATGGTTACTCTATTCTCGATCTACACTAGAAAGAAATATTCATTGAATGGTCAAAGAAAACTTTAATTAAGATGGCAAAGTATTCTTAATTTTCTAAGTTCAATACAAATTTGCATCGATTAACTTCGATATGACAGTTTTAGTTTAGTTTATTGAGCTTCACTTTGTGGAAGAGTAATTATATTGCCCAAATGCTTTGGATAGGAGGACGAGGGAAAGTTGCTTCTAGGAATATACTTTTAACAATGCAGTTTGCAGGGATTAAGATAATATTGTTAAGACTTAATTACTTATAATATTTTAATGCATTAAAGTATGTATAGTTAATTGAATAATATCACAATATTATTTCATATATTTTAATGAAAATAATAATTTTTTATTTCAAAATATTTTAAATTACAAGACCATTTTTTATTATATGTAAAGAAATTTAATTAAAAATATATTTAATTAAGATTTAGTTATGTAAAGGAATTATTAAATGGTTAATTACATAAAAAAGCTTAAACTTTCTTCGATTTTTAATTATAGCCCGAGCTTTAAAAAGTAGCAATAAAATGCTCAAATTTTTAATTTTTTTCAATTATAGCTCAAACTTCAAAAAGTAGCAATAAAATGCTCAAACTTTCAATTTTTTAAATTCGACCCCAATGTTAGTGTTTTCGTTAAGTTTAAAAATGACCTAAATCAAATTACGCAACCCCAACGACCTTACTGATGCAGTACACTGTAATGCAAGAATAGTTTGGAATGTTAGAAGAACAAACAATAACTGAGGGCATCAGGAGAACAATATATAACGTCAGGTTAAAATTGAAGAAAATTGGAAGTTTGAATATTTTATCGTCACTTTTTGAAGTTTGAGTTAAAATTGAAAAAAAAAATTGAAAGTTTGAACATTTTATTGTTAGTTTTTAAATTTCGGGCTATAATTGAAAATTTGACGAAAGTTTGGGCCTTTTTTTTACAGTTAACCCATTATTAAAAGACTCCAAATATGTAATAGAAAGGCAATACACATTTATAGTACTTTTATTATATCAAATGAAAGAGGATAATGTGAAAATTATATGAACCGAAGATCTTGACTTGCTTCCAAAAATCGTTTGTAACAGTGGTTGAAATATTTAGATAATCACCTAGATATGCATTGTTTATTATTAAGTGTATATAACATTGTATGTTACTATTAAGATGTATTGTATATATTAGGTAGTCATTATAATAAAGATATTATAGGAGATAATAGTCCGATTCTCCGGTGCAATTATAAGTTGTTGTCACATTTCATTAATAAGCATAGGCAACCTATTTCGATCAAGTTCATTATCGGTGACATGAGGAAAAGATGCGCTGCTGCTTGATATGATATAGGTCATTGTAGCTTACTGCATCTTTTGTTCTCCATTTTTGTTAAGTGTCCAACTATATTTTGAGTTTTTTTTGGTGATCGTAGACAACTTTATGGTTTATGTCTTAACTTACATAACCATATAGATCAACCGTGTAAATCTCTATAAAGGTATGAAGATACATGACTGTGTGTAGAGACTATGTACTATAGTGCGCTTTGGGCTTAAATGACTCATCATTAATGGATAGAGATCAAGGAGAGATCTTGGATGATGTAGTAGATAAGATCACAGTAGATATACATCAGCTTTAAAAGATAAAGGCTATATGGAAGGATCATCTAAAGATAGTAGAGTCCTTTATGAATATAGATGTATCATTCCTCTTATCATATTAGTTAGGATGTAGATAAATCATTTCAAATAGAGTCCTATTTGGATAAGAGTGTCATCTAATTGGCTAGTGTGACGTAATCTGATAAGTATAGAAGTAATCTAGTTAGTTCAATTCAATTAGTATTCTGAATTGTAAAGCAAAGAGGTGTCTATAAATAGCTTATTTGAGCCTTACTCCAGGAGAATAGAGGTAGAGAGTGCAGTCATAACGTCCAAAAGTTAGGAAAAACTAAGAGAGGCCAAAGAGGGTTATATTCTCATCCTTGTTTGATTATTTTAGGGATTGGTTTGAGTGATTGTTAATTGTGAAATCAACTTAAGTTTCAATCCAGAAACTTTATGAGACAATTTGTTATTATGGGAGTAAGATATCAACTTTTCTAGTAAATCCTGATTGGGTTTAGTAGATTTATTTATCGGTTTATCTCATATTTTTTCCCGCTACATTGAAGGATTAATTGTCTATGTTAAAACTTAGTGTTTGTTTCATTGTTTAGTTTCTTCTTATATTTTTCTGTTGCTGCGAAAAGGAGAGTTCTTTGTTGTCGTTAATATTTAGTAAATTTTGTTACTGCCTGTATGGTTGCTGTCTCCGGTAGCTGAAGACGGAACAGAACAGAATCCCCGGAGACGGAACGAAACAAA
>JANZLH020000067.1:5478403-5493335 GCA_026770325.2 Erythroxylum fimbriatum
TAAACTAAAATTTCTTAGCTAAAAAAATTTTTTTTGGCACAAAAAATTTTTTTTTATAAGAAGGGGCCCATTTTTAAAAAGAAAAAATTTAATTTTGCCTAGGGCCCTTTATGAGAGGGAGCCCCAAGCCCCTCTTTAAACTAAAATTTCTTGGCCAAAAATTTTTTTTTTATGAGATGGGGCCTATTTTATAAAAAAAAATAATTTTGCCCGGGGCCCATAAAAGTATAGGACCGGCCCTGGATCTATCTGGCTCGAACGATGATTAGTCTAGAATTGAATGATTTAAAGGTTTCTTTTTATAGTTAAGACCCCTCTAAAACACTTCGTGAAAAAGAAAAAGAAGCTGACTACCATCCTGAAATTTTAAAAAGAAAAGAAAGAAAATTGAACCAACATTTCAGCGTGGATTCACGTTGAGACAAACGATATGCCCTGTATAGTAGTTTACTTTTTAATCCAACATGAGAATCTTCCTGTTTTACATGTATCTTACTTCCCTTTTAATGATCAATTGAACTTAGCATGTATTAGGATGGCAAGTTCTTTTGGTATGTTCATAATTCCATATTCTGACGATGCCAAGTTCTCACGGAGTTGATGAGCCCTCTTAAAGTTTCAGACCTGTTTTTTACTACTCTTATCTCTGAACTTAAACAAGAGAAAGAAAAAAAAAAACCTCTAAAAAACACTGTTAGATCAAATATTGCACATCAGAAGTATGTTGGAAATTTAGACCTCCTAAACTTACATCCAAAAATATTTGATAGACAAAAATATCAGAAAATAATAACACAAGAGAATTTACGCGGAAACTCTCAAATCGGAAAAAAATTACAGGTACTGAGAAGAAAATTTACTATGTGAAAAATCCTTACAATCACACAATCTTTCCTCTCACCCAATCTCCTAATACACCAACACATCTACAAAGAAATACTCAAGACAAACTCTCCAACTCTCACCTTAAAAGAGAAATTTAACTAAAGTCAACTTTGTCACACAAATTTTTGACTTTATTTTGGTGCATTAAATAAGAAGGTACTAACCTTCTTATATACACAAGAATCTTGTCTTAATTGTTGTCCCTAACTAATATAAGACAACAAAGAAGCGAAAAACTCAATAAAGTACGGACATCAAGTTCCAAAAAAGCGTTATATCTATTAACAAGCATGGTAAGGTGTATCTGTGCTTATATTGGGTTCGTAGAAAATGTAAATTAACTCAGGCATCGATCAGGATTTTAAATGTCAGGATCTGTCTAATCAATTTCATGATCTACTTTTACCTTCTTTTTCAGGATCGGCCTGTCTTTGCCAATTTGTGGTAGTGGCTTGATTATGTGTCCAAGAGAAATTGGCAACTTGTAGGTATGATTTTATCAACTAATTTTGCTTGCTCACTGACCTTTGTCAAATCTTATAAGCAGAGAACACTACAGATGCTGAGAATCAAGACATAAAACAATTATTGTACTTTTATCACTTGATTGCTTTATTAATCTACGTAAGGCCATGATTTAAAGATACGTATCACACTTTGTACTATATATGGTGCATTGTTCTTGGTCTTCACCTCATGTCTTATATTTCTACATTGAACTGATCCAATCTGAAGGCAGAATCTTTCTAAATTAATCTCAATTTCAGATCCATCTAACAGTTAAGAATAATTGCTGATAAGGTCGCATGATAGCTGGTTATAATTCACAAGTCAATCAATTTTGTCACAGTAGTAGAATACTGCAGGAGCAATGAATTAGTCTGATTCATTAATGTAGAGCTTGAAATTGTTAGGAGTACAATCATATCAAATGAAACCACAATTGTGGTTATTTGCCTTCTTGCTTGACTATAGATTACATTTTTCTAAGGCAAAAAGAGAGTTATGGAGGTCTCCGTCCTTTACCTACTAGCAGCAGCTGGTGGTGGGTTTGCTTGGGAATTGAGAACTCCGGCCGGATATGGAAAATTTTAAACTCTTATTTGTTGCAACATCATGTCTGTCATCACTCAACACTTTCCTAAAATATCTAATTCATTGGGTCCGTCTTCTTCCCTTTCCCTGTAATAGGATAAACTAACAGATTTTTTCATCACAGCAGAAATCCCTCTATAGATTACATACCAGATTCCTCAACCAACCTGTGATTTTCTTTATGGTCAAGGATTCCTCTACTTGGTTCAAACACGCATCCTTGAGCTAAAGTTTCTGGTTTGGCCATTTCAATGTATGTTCACTGCAGATTTTTAGACTAGATTACTATTTGATCTTGCAGTGAGGCTGGTACGGCAAGTTTCTTTAGTCCTTTATTTAATTACTTTTTGATTATAAGTAAAAGTTGTAATAATAATAAGAAATTTGGACCACTGATAAAGACTAGATGACTTGTCCAATCAGCCCATGATTGAGGTGAATTGCATGGTTCAAATAAGTAGCTACCCGATGATGACAGTGCGACATACACACAAAACAACTATATAATATAATGTTTAGCATTTATAAATGGATATAAAATTGTTTGTTTGTATTTTATAATTTGTGACCCGACCCAACCCAACAGCCTCTATTATGTGTCCCCAACATGTACTCGAATTAACAACTAGTCCACCTATTTGTAGGGAAGAAAAGGCGTCTGAATCTTCCTGGAAATTGAGGTGGGTTTTGTCTGAAACTCGTACAAAAGACACAAGTAGCATTAAAATAATGGTCAGACACAAATACCAGACTGAAAGAGAGACGTAAGCTTGAGTGCTTATGACTAATGTATTTGTTTTTGTATATGCGTGTGTGAGGAGAGGATTCAAACACGACTGACCAAAAAGAGACAAATCTTATCTCATTTATCAATCTCTGCTCAGGGACCGATCTCTCTGAATTTATATACTCTTATTGATGACTACTTGTAGCTCCCAACCCTTTGCCTTATGGCCAAACATCAATAATTCTGTCATGCACGTGACCAAAAAAAAAAAAAAAGGGACCATTCTCCACCAATAATCCTTCTCTAAATTTGCATTCTGGTGATGGAATCTTATGCAATACTCATCAGTTGATGGACTCCAAATAGTCTATAGGCTCTGGCAAGCCGAAAAACCACACCAGTTAACTCTAGGACACTTGCTAGTTTATCCTTAACTCTTATGCGCCTGCACTTAGTTTTGGAACCTTGCAACAACAAAGTGAAGGACCACCCACCATTTCATCTGGTGTGAGGAGCTTATTATAATGAGCAAAAGGAAAAACAAGTCCAAAGTCCCATACTCAATCAAGATTCAAACTTTGATGGAATCTTATCTTTTTCTTGTCGTTAAATAATGAAATACAAGGACCACCCAGACCCTCTATATGTTCAACACTTATTTCAGATATTTGATAGACAGAGAGCGATCATAACAGGCAATGGAGAAGGCAAGGGTGAAAAGTGAGAAGGAGTAGATATGAAAATGCTTTAGGAGATATTATATAGAAGCAGAAGCTACAGGCAGGAAAGAAGCGTAAGATTTTGCATGTGCTGAGTGAGTGAATGAATGAGTATATGCAAACGCAAAAACAAAGTGGTAAGCGAGGCGTTGGATGGGAAAACAGATTATGAGTACGTCAGGGGGTTTGGTCCCACTCTTAGATTTGTTTGCCAATGCAGTAACATGGGATGCTTCTAATAGCAACATAGAACATTTAATTAATAATACATCAAACTCAATGTATAATTTAATTGTATTCACCCTCACTCCATTGAATATTTTTCATTCTCAAAGTTCATCTATTATATTCCTCCTGTTCAAAATAAGTGTCGTTTTACAGAGATTTTAATTATTCAAAATAAGTGTCGTTTGTGACTTTTTATGCATATTTATGATTTTACTTCCAAAATTACCTTTTAATTTCTCTCTAATCCTAATTACACAGATTACACGGATTATATTTTCAAGGTACTTTAACATGTAATTAATAAAGATATATTAAAAATTTTATTAATTTTTAATAAATATATATTTTACTAAAACGACAATTATTTTAAACAGAAGGAAGTAAATTTTTATAATGACCCGATGTATACAACACAAGTATACCATGTCAATTTTTTAAAGTAGCAGGGAGATTGTCATTTCATTATTTTGGAACGCAGAAATGTCTTAAATTACACTGATAATAATGACTCAGTTCTTTTTTTTTCAGCACGCAAAACCTTAAAGTACTCTTGTACTTGCGTACAAAAACCCTCAACCCCTCTCCTCTCTCTCTCTCTCTCTCACACACACACATGAGTACATGACGCAACAGACTTATGCAATGTCATAAATGTCCCAAGACCTGAGACTGAGAAGCAAAAACTATACATATCAAACAGTTCCTACACATGCATACAGAAAAACACAGATTCCACATCAAAACCCATAATCCTCACGCCTCTTTAGACTTTGCAAGTTGCAACCACCATATATCCTTTCCAGTTATTCTCTTTTCTTCTCTACTCATCACCAGAACACATCACTTTCTCCTCCCTCTCTCTCTCAAATGTCAATGAACCAATTTTCTACAGACATTCCAGAAATGTTTTGGTGGGGAAAACAGCAGCAACACCCCACCATGGAACAGAATCAAACCAGTACTACTCCTTCCTCTAAACCACACACGTCGCACCTCCCTCACCCCAATTCCTCTTGCCCTCCACATATCTATCACCATCACCAAACTTGGCTTAACTCCTACAACCATCCACAGCAGCCACACTCCACGTTCCCCACCCAAAACCCAACTTTAAAATTCAATCTCAAGCACGAACTCAACGTCGACCAAGAAGAACAGCATCGACGACAACCACAAAATCCACATAAAGTAGAAGCGCTTGTAGTGGACAAAGAGCCCATGTTCGAGAAACCCTTAACACCAAGCGACGTGGGGAAGCTAAACCGTCTAGTAATCCCTAAACAACATGCTGAAAGGTACTTCCCACTCAACGGTGACTCGAGCGAATCGGGATTGTTGCTGAGTTTCGAGGACGAGTCAGGCAAGTGTTGGAGGTTTCGCTACTCGTATTGGAACAGTAGCCAAAGCTATGTGTTGACTAAGGGTTGGAGCAGGTACGTGAAGGAGAAGCAACTGGAAGCTGGTGATGTGGTGTTGTTTGGCAGGGACGGTGATAGATTGTTTATAGGATGGAGGAGGAGAGGAGATAATAGCAGTGGAGTAGTGGTGCAGGGAAGTAACAGTGCGGTGTGGAGTAGAGGATTATATTCTTCTTCTTCCTCCTCCTCATCATCATCAACATCTTGTCATCACCAGCCTTATCCTTCTAGTAGTAATAGTATGCAACACGGCCATGGGTCAAATGTTTCTACTACTACTAGTTGTGTGCCATACCAACCTCACTGTCTTCATGCAGGTATAGTATTAGTATAGTCTTGTTATATTTGTCTTGAAAATATTGCATACTTGCATTAAAGTGCGTGTGGAACACATTCCAATAAGTTTGGAGGAATGTGGGTGGTTTCGGGAAATTTGGCGCGTGAGAGATTTGATCTCTGTCAAGATTATATCCGCTTTATCATCAAATGAAGTAATTATTAAATCTACTGGTGCTATATTTTCATATGTATATGTTCCATCTCATCTCACCACAACAATCTATTAAATAGTTGCCCCAATGGAAAGAGAGCAAGAGAAAGCATTTTGGTAGCTTAAAATGGCATTGGAGATGGCAACCCTTTTCTATCTTGTTTGTGTCTTTCCAGTATGTTTGCATTATAGTACTGTAGTAGCATGTTATTCCATTATCATTGCAGGGTCAATGGCTAACCACTCGACAACACTAGGTAATAACTCAAAGAGAAGGCTTAGGCTATTTGGTGTCAACTTGGAGTGCCAGCTTGATGATTCTGAACCTTCCACACCCGATGTTTCCTCTTTGTCGAGCCATGGTCAAACCCTCCAGCACCTCCAGTCCCAATGTCCTTTTTCGACAGACACTAGCGGTCACATGGTAAGTCAATGAACCAAGTCAATTGTATAAATAATTAACTAAAGTGATCTAGTAAAGAAGTTTAAGATGATGACGATGATACTGCTATATAATTATCTCGTCTCTTTTCTGGTCCTTACAATGAATAATAAAAGGTTTCATACGATACGAGTCCATGTTGGCTGAACGCAGCCCACATTTAATTAACCAAGCTCAACCCTTTCTGATTTTGGAACATAATTGATTAGTAGCTCCCCCCTTTCATATATTTTGCACTGATGAGACGTGTACTTGATTTTATATGATTTTGCTGTGGATGGTCTTCAGTTTTTAAAAAGGGAGTCAGCAAACAGGAGTAAGGTAAATGCGTAAATGTGGAGTTTTTAAGTTGATGATTAGGACGTGAAAAAGAAAAAAGCTAATGATCCAAGTTTGAGAATTGAAGTAAGGCACGCAAAACCAGACCGACCAAATCCAAACTCGGACACACAAATCAATGTCAATGCCCTTTTGAATTAGTTGACCAATATAGGATAGTGGTGCGGCCCTCTCTCGCAATGAATTTCATACACGTATAATGAATTCAGATCAAGTCCGAAGACAATTTTATCGATTTCTAAAAGAATTGTATAAATTGACACTATCGATAATGGAATCCTTACTAGCAGTAGATACTTATTAGGCTACTCGAGTTTAATCTTGACTAATTTTGGTCGCAGAGGCATAAACATTGGAACAAAAAATACTTGGATAAGATAAGATGGTCTAGTCTAGTGGGTTAAACACATGAAATTTAAGTATTAGATGATCATAATTACTTTGTGTGGGTGAAATATGTTTTAATTTGCAAGACGTGTGTGTGTGTGTGTGTGTTAACAGAATGCGGATGCCACTTTCTTACAAGATTTCAAAGCAGATGAGCAATCGTCGAGGATAAGATCTGTGGATGCGATGCGACGTCCCCTCGATTTGACCTAATTAAAGCACTGGAAATGTCAAAAAAGAATTTATGGTAAAAACAAATTATTTTTTTAAGACGGTGTATGTATTGGGATTGGATGGCGGAGGAATTACTGTGGACTGGGGTCCACTTCAAGAAAGGCCCATGATGATGTCAACAACGATAACTTGGAGAACTTATGGAAGTGGTGGTGAAAATCAGCAAAAGAATCTTACCTGGGCAGGGCACTGTTGAGATTCTGCCTCAAGATTTTTCTTTTCTTAAGAAAAGTGAAACTTGAAAGGCTCAAAGATCAAATCGATTGATAATAATAAGAAGAAGGAGGAGAATGGGAATAGGAATAGTAACAGGGTATGGTGGTGGTTCAGGTTCTTGGTGGGACTTTGAATAGATTGATGACAACCCAGGACTAGTGGTAGTCTTTAGTGGTAGTAGTATTTGGCAGCAGAGCAGCCCACTCCTCTTTTTTTGTTTAATGCTCCAACTCTGGTAGGAACACAGAAGAAGGAAGAGTCTGTTCTTTTACCTTCTTCTCTTTTTCCCCTTAATTGTTATCGTCACTCACTGCAAGTCAGAGGAGAAAAAAGTTTACAAGTTTCAGAGATGTGGGCTTTGAGCTTTATCTAAAGTAAAAGCATACAACAAGAACAAAACCTAACGGGAAACCAAGACCAAGGTTAAAAAGATCACTAATTAGTGATTGTAACTTCGTGATTTTATGGTAAAAGAATGAATCTTTTCAGAATATGCTTAACTAAAGCTCTGGTCTCAAGTTTTTAGTTTTTTTTTTAATGTTTTTGTTATATACTTACGTAAGACTAGAAACGACTGTCAGCCTGTTCATCAGAGTGCTAAAAGAGGTGGTAACGCCTCATCCATCAGTAAACTTACTGGGGATTCTGCGTTCTTAAGCTTGAAGTTTATATTGTATCCTATGGACTGCATCCTACATTTCTTTCATTTGAACCCTGGTTTTTGGAGGATTTTCTGACTTTAACGTGCGATTGATTCTCAACTTAAAAGACAGCAAGTGTAAATTGTCAAGTCACCAACGTGGGCCTGTAGTTAGTTCAGGATATGACCATTTTCCGGCATTATAGTGCACCGAGGACAGAAGGGCAGTTGGCAATTTTAAGTACCAACTGCAAAGGTAAACGATCACACCACAGGCCTTGAACTTCTCACCGCAAAATCAGCACAACTTGCAAATCCAACTGACAAAGATATGTAGTGGAATTTGTCCAATAAGTTGAGCAAGTGAAAAAGGTTATGAGGAGATGTGTGAATCACCTGAATGAATGACCAAAAACAGTGTTAAGTGGATCATTTGGGACCCAAAAACATCTATAAAGTTGAGAGATACCATTGACCTCCGCAAGCGGCGGTGTCCGAAAATAAGTGCTTTAAGTGGGGAAGAGATCGTATATTATATTGTGCTATGATTGGTATAATATGGTGCCAATCAAAGAGGAATGAGGAGTCTCTTCCTGAAATATAATGGAAATGTCCTGTGAGAATCATTCAGTAGTCATGCATATAACTCAGAACAGTACATTTATGAACCATCACGTGGGCATTTTCTTTTTACTCCACTTCCAACTTTTCCTACCATCAAGCTTTCGGCTTTTTGGAGGTGTTGGGTCAACCTCATGTCACCTTCTTTGGTAACTACCGAAGGACTGAAGGCAATACCTTGAAAAGAGACCAGCTTCACCTGAGGAATGTAAATGAGTAATGAGGTTGATACACCCGAGAATTACGAATGAACATCTATATCATCAACACCACCGGACTCAATCTTGGAAACAAGCATTTGTTGGGATACGAAAAGACCTGTTGGACAAGAAAAATCCCAATCTCTCACCAATAAGGCTCCACCAACTGACATGAAAGGCATTTGTTATTAGAATGGAGTACTGATGGCATGATGCTTGCGCCAGCGAAAGACTTGAAGCGAAGGGCCATGTGCTTGAAAAGAACCTGAAGTAAAACCCAGCCATTAAGCAGAAGTTCCATGTGGGAATTCCATTATCACTTGCAAAAAAGTCTTTTAGTGGGAGCAAGTCTAAAAATAGCTAATATGAACATTGGAATCGTCAACAAATTCCAACCTACCATAGCTTCTATAGGTGTTACAACAATAGAAAGCAACAGCTTTTGTTACACAACCGAAAAATTCTTAAAACTGAAGTGACAAGGCGCTGTTCTGCAATAGTCATATTACAAGTGTTCACACAATCGAAATGGACTTCCTAAATAAATGCATTTTCACTCGTCGTAGCCTAATCTCTTGAATAGAAATACAGGATAATCAGCTGACCCTAAAATAGTTGGATATAAAAGAGTAACAAAAAACAAAGATTCATCATGGCAATTCTTGGAAGAGAAAGATCAACAGTTGCATTCCTCAAAATAAGGTCGAAGATTCCACAAGCATGAAAAGCCAGCTTCATGAATGTGTGTAATTCATTTATTCTTTCTATATGTGTTCAATTAACTTCAGAGTGAAGATCGTCTTGCCGCATCCTTTAACCGTCGTACTATGCAGCTTTACTGGACAAATTTCGGGATTATGATCTACACTGACTGATTCAATATACTGGGAAATCTAAAACTAATCCATATTAATCTAAAGAGCTCTCCATGAAGAATAAGCATAATTTAACCGTGGATTACAATTTCGCACAGTATATGAATTGCTTTTGCCAGAAAACAATATAAGATTCGGAAGCCTTACATATCCTGAAATGCTCAAGAAATAAGACATGGTTACAAAAGTCAGAAAAAGATATACAGGTGTTAAGCATCATGAAATGTGCAGGAAATGTGAGCAATTGGCGGGGAACATCAGTTCCAACAATAAACCATCACATCACAGTGAAAAGCTACATCATTTACTGGATACATAAGTATTAGCAATGCACTTGCTGCACAAATTATGGATTGCTCTCAAAGGGGAGAAGCATACTACTACTACCCATCGCATATTCTGTTATCTAAAGTAATACTTCTTCACATGGTTTAGGCATAGCAAAGTCTAAAACTTGCAGTGTGCTTCCTATGCTTGAGAGAAAACTTATATTGCTTCATCAGTGCCCATAAATTGTCAAGTTGACTTCTTAGAAGTATCATCCTGTCTCTGAGTTTCAGAATTTTCTTTCTTTTCCATCACCTGCTGGACACCTTCCTGATAACCTTCTATAAAACTTTTCAGAGCATCTCTATACGCAGAAGCCCTCGTCATATACAAACGCTGTAAAGCAGGCCTTAATGTTTCCATACCTCCTCTTGCCGCCACCGCTGGTAATTTAATGGTAGGAAAAAGTAAAAGAAAACTGTAAGAAATAAGGGAAGTAAGCAATACTCTAGGACAACTTCATCTCTCCGTGCATCTTTATTCTAAATACCTATCTGTAGTGTCTATGTGAGAGAACAATGAGCTTAGAAGAACCACCAATATTGGCACTAAACAGAAAAGGGGAACTTGATTGCAGTTTTAGTTGATTTTGTGGATGCAAATTATGTACTCACGGAACAGTTTGCCCCAAAACGTCCATAATCACGATAACATAAACCCAGACAGAGACAGCTATTCTCTTTTTCATCCATTCCGATTATTCAAATTTCATACGCATATTGACATTTCACCCGGAAACTTGCCTAGAAATTAATGCATTTCTAGGAACTGCATTAGCTTAAAGTAAGAAATTCTCAGTGAAACGCCGTTTTCCCTAACCCGCGTACAAACATTCCTCTCGGATCGACACCAGTTGAGGAAATTGGCAAAGCTTCCAAACTAAGATTAGCTACCCAGAATGCAAGCAATTAAATGCCATTCAGAAAGGTAGAGAAATTGTTACCAAGATCCTCTAAAACTGAGGGTTCTGAGTCTTTCACTTGAGCCTTAGTAGACTTAGCTCCGTCCGGATTATCCTCACTTTCTTCAGCCTTCTTAAAATCGTTTGGACGAAGATCAGGACCAATATCACGTACCCAACTGGCAGCATAAAGCCTGGAAGCCTCCTTCAAAATCTTGAAGAACAAACGAAGAAAGAAAGCAGTTTGACACGTAATCTTAAACACCCACAAATATATTTAGCACTTGGAGCTAAGTCTCTACACAAACAAAAATCCATAGAAACTGGTATCGAACCAAGAATTGCAAACCCAATATGAAAAAAACACAAGCATTAAAATCATAAAATACTAGCTGCAAAAGATAGGCTGTAAAAGTTGGAGACTTTACAAGGAAACGCTCTTTCCAAGTCAACTTGGGACGCTTCTTGATGTGAGGAGGGTCAGGCAATGAAGATGGAAATGCAATTTCTTTAAGATCGAACCTTATGTAATCCCACACTTTCCTAGAAACTTGCCTCACCTTCATGATCAAACCGTCACTTGGGTTCTGGAAAATCTAAGAGCAGAGACTTGACACACAACCGAGAGAAACAGAGGTTGGGACGAAAGGATGGGTTCTACGGTGCCGTTTCAGTAGACAAAACGGTGCGCTGCAAGTAGATGTACAGAAAGGTTTAAAGTATCAATGCTGCGTTTTAAAGTATCAATGCTGCGTTAACTGGTCGTTTTGTTTAACAAAAGTAAAAAGATAAGGTTTAATTTACAATTTCGCGAAAAGTTTACATAAATTTTTTGTTTTGTGATTGAATTTTAAAAATTATCATTTCTGCATTATGTGGTATTGCATGTTATCGTATATGATGTGAAATTAACATATCAAAATATATTAAAATTGACATTCATTTTGTTCGTCATTTAGTTTATTATAGTGTACAATTTATCATTATTTTTCACATGCCTATTCAAGTCTATTATATCTTTATTTATTTATATCCTTTATTCTATGTATTCTTATCTAGTTGTCATCATTTTGTATACTAAGGGATATTCCCTAGTTGATAATTGACAAAAAATAACATTCTTTCTTCGTATTACTTTGTTCTATCAATTAGCTCTGTGGTTTATTGAGCTTTGCATTGTTGAACTCTTTGTCTGAGTTTGATTAGTTTTCTAAAGAACTTGAGAAAGAAGCAAAGAGTAATAAAAGGCTAGAAATTGTAAGATTAATATAGAAATCTAATTAATTAGTGAAATACGAGTAGTTTGATATCTTTTAAGGATACCCACGTAATGGGATGAGTAAGGAATTTTCCTTACTAACCTTTCTTGTAGCTTTAAAATATGACCTATAAAAGTGCTTTGATAAGAAGGAACTAAAATACAATATGTATTTTGTGCAGGCTATGCACCGATAATTTAAGATAATGAACATAATGTAAGATGAAATGAAAGCAATTTGGAGAAGCAATCATATCAAATTGTTGAATTGCAAGGGATATAAAAAAAAACTCGAGTACTTAATGTGGGGACGCATACTAGGGACAATCCAACATTCCCATTAAAAGTTAATAAAGAGTAGGATGATTTAAGTGTTGATAAAATTGATCTAGTATTTGAGATTGAACGATGTTTATTTAGGCCTAGGAGAGGGGTTTGGCGTGATCGGGTGCCTTTGAGGGTGCCTGAATATCAAGAAGGTGTGGATAAGAATATTAGTTGTACAAAGAAACTAAACCTTCTCTTAGGGATAGAAATGATCCCGAAGCTCATTTACAATGGTAAACAAAGATATAATTAATCTTTGATATCTATAATTACTGTAAGAAGAAGAAGGTAAGGCTGACTATTTTAGAGCTTACTGATTATGACATTATTTAGTAGGAACAATTTGTAAATTATAGGAAAAGAAATCATGAGTGACCTAAAAAGACTTGGAATGAATTGAAAACTCACATGAAGAGGAGATTTGTGCCAAACCATATTTATAAAGAATTGTGTAAGTATTAAAAAGTATTTTTCAAATATTAAAAAGTGTGAAAAATTATCATAAGAAAATAGGATTAACAATGATTTAGGTCAATGTATAGGAGGCTAGAGAAGCAACTATGACAAGGTTCTTAAATGGGCTAAATCAAGATATAAGCAATGTAGTAAAGTTACAACACTATGTAGAGTTAAAAGAGATTACACATATGGCTATGAAGGTGGAGAAGCAATTAAAATAAAAAGAAATATCAAAGTATCCTCATTGGTACTAGTAATTCTTGAAAGCTTAACTGAAAAACTGATGATAGGGGCCCTTATAAAGTAAAAGCTAAGCCATCTAAAGCTAAAGAGGATGTTTAAAATAAGAGTAAAGGTAAAATTGGTTCTTAACCCTCTCGAAACAAAAGTGTTAAATGTTTTTGTTATTTGATAATAGCACATATTACATCTCAATTGTTAAATAAGATGACTATGATTGTGAGGGATGCTAGAGAAGTGGAGAATGTGAGTGATTCAGATGGAAAGGAGGCTATACTACCTTTGAAGATTCTAGTGATTAGGGTATTGAGTACGTTGTCAAGGGTGAAGTGCTTATTATTAGGAGAGCATTAAGTCTTCAAATTAAGGAGGATGAGTTAGAGTATCAAAGGATGAATATATTACATACTAAATGCGACGTTCATAATAAGATATGTATTATAATTATTGATAGAAGGAGTTATACTAATGTGGCTAGTATTATTATTGTGGAAACATTAAGTTTGCTTATTGTGAAACATCTAAAGCTATAAAATACTTAAGTAGCTTAACAAATATGGGGAAGTTAAGGTGAAAAAATAAGTATTGGTTTCTTTTTCTATTGGAAGGTATAAAGATAAAGTCATGTGATTTAGCACCTGCATAAGCTAGTCGCATACTACTAAAAAAACCATAGCAATATGACTGAAGAGTGGCATATGTGGCTTCAAGAATAGATATACCTTTATGAAAGACAATAAGGCCATCACCGTTGTTCCATTAGCACCCAAACAAGTCTATGGGAACTAATTGAAGTTGAAAAGATAATGAATAAGAAAAGTGAGTGGAAAAGAAAAAGGGGACTATACGGGAGAACTTCAAAGAAAGAGATTTAGTTGTTAGAAAAAAATTCAGAGTGATAACCTAAAAGAAAAATAGATAGTAGTTAGAAAAATAAAAAAAGCAAGTTAGTAGATCTACAAAAAAGAGTGAGACGAGGAATACTTTTTTGTATTAATTATGCAATGATTATAAATTTGTATAAAGAAGCTTATCTCAATTTTAGAGAACTTGATATATTTCATCCTAATATTGTTGTCTCTTTATTGCAAAAGCATGAAGATGTGTTATCTGATGAAGTTTTTATTAAATTACCACTCATTACATAAATTAATCATAAAATTGACTTTATACTAGGAGTTGATATTCCTAAGAAACTCACTTATAAGATTAATCTTGACAAAGGAAATTCAAAGACAAATGGAGGATTTGATGGATAAATGGTCATGAGGGGAGTTATAAGTTCTAGTGCTTCTAGTGCCTAAGAAGGATAATACTTAGTAGAACTGTGTTGATTATAGGATTATTGATAATATAATGATAAAGTATAGACATCTCATTCCTAGGCTAGGTGAGCATCATGAGATACTCCTAACGAGCATCATGAGATACTTAAATGAATTATTAGGGTTTTATTCCTAGGTCATATCACTAAGTAATCATTTAGATAGGTAAAATAGGGCATTTGAAACCTTTTTAATTTTATAAATTAGCCCCTAAACTCAACTTTCTAGCAGCTCTATTAAATTAAATTAATTTTTTGGCATTTTAGAGATAGAGGGAACTGTAAAAATATCTTCATTTTTTAACTAATCAATGCCAAATAAGCAACTTGAAATTCACGCAACTTTAAACTTCGTATGTGTTTTGTGACATCTCTGTCGTATTACCATGTGACTGTTGGAGTTATGTAAATATAGTGCCCTAAAAAACAAGTGTATTTACATGTAACTTAATTTTCTTCTAGTTATAGTTTTGTAATGAAAATATTTATTATTAATGAAACATAAGAGTTTGGTTTTATTTGTGTGAGCATTATATATCTAGTCAAAAGGTACCAAGATTCTTTTGTAAGTAATATACAT
>JANZLH020000067.1:5506931-5522884 GCA_026770325.2 Erythroxylum fimbriatum
GTTTTATGTGTAAAGTTTGAGTTTAGTATTGAAGTTGTGTATGGCTTAGAAAGCCATTGAAGTTAGAAGTGTATTCATTTCGGATTGTAAATAAATGCTGAAATTGAATATGGATTTGAGTTTATGTATGATTATGAAATCGGAATATGTAAGTAAATTATGGAATTGTATATTGTATTGAGGTGGATATGAATGGATTTGTACACGAATAGTGAATGTGTATTGAATATGTTTTGATCGTGTTCGGATTGATTTATGAATTATGGATGTATGAGTTTGTTTAGAAATGGGATTTTATTTTGATCATGGATTATGAATTGTATATGAAATATGATGGTATGAAAATATGATTGGATTGTGTTGGAAATGATTTATGATTTGGATTGAGAATTTTGAAGTGTTAGGTGTAGACTTGCGTTGGTTGTTGCTGCTGAAATTCCGGACGGGAGGTCCGATGATGATTTGTGCTGATTAGTTGTGATATTAGAAGTGTATTTTGCCTTTGCAGATTTTTGGGCTGTTCAAAATACAGCCGTTATGCTGCCCGATTTTCGATAAAATCGGGTTATGGCAAAGATAAGAATAAGAATAAGAGATTAGTTTTGTTAAAGATAAGTTTTTAGTTAAAAGATGAAAATTTGGGATATGTATGATTTGATTAAGAAGAAAATTATGAACTGAGTTTGATTAAGGATAATTTCCAAAAGAGAACTTGGAATGGTTTTGTATAAAGAGGAAGGAATGAATAAGAAAAAAAAATCATATCGGGATTTTCGGATTAGTCCTAGGTTTCCAACGGACTCGATAGTTTTTATCCGATACACGTGCTCGGATGTCAGAATTCCGTTTGATTCGATATATGATTAAGCCGACTTCGATTCTTCGATTTCTGTTTTCGCTTTTGCTTCCGCTTCGATTCGTTTTTGATTTCGATACCTTCGCTACGTTCTTTATTTTCTGTTCGTTTTCCGGTTGGGGTCCGGTTTCGAGATCGGGTCCCAACAATTATAATTGACATTTTTATAATCTATCGCAGTTAAGATATCTTTTGCTGTGAAGTTGTTTTCAATGTTTAAAACATACTATTGAAAAACACATGGTTGGTTATTTAAAATATGAAAAATAAATATATTTTGGACATTAAAATATTTGTGAACCAAAAATTTTAAATTTAATAGGACAAAGTATTGTAAATTTCAGTTAACAAGTAGTCTTAATCATTACTATTTAGTAATAGTAAAATAATTGTTTATAAAGTTTATGGAAATGGTATCAATATAATATAATGATATATGGTCAGTACTACAAGGTTTTAATTTAAATTAGAAGTTTAACAAATCTTACAAAAATAGAACAACAACAATAGTACTTAGCCTTACCCTTAACTAGTAGAGATACTGTTTTAAAAATTCTTACAGACAAAACAATAAATAAAGTTTGAAGCTGATTCTAGCTGATACCATCGATAAATGACAATGATATAATAAATTTTTTAGATTCTAAATGACATGAGAGTCAGTAAATGAGTTCCTTATATCTGGATTCTCAAGAAGGGTCCTTGGACGTTCGATGATACCAATTGAAAGTGAAAGAACTTCTCGTGGGTGTAGGGTTGTTGACACCCTCTTTTAACAACTTGTTTGCTATAGCTAAACTTCTAGAGGATATAGTGAATAAGTCCCCATAGTTAGTATGGAAGACAATTTGATTAGATGAACTGCTAGTATGATGTGTTTCACCTAAAATACAATTAGTATAAAACTTAAATTGGAAGTTTAGTGAAACCGTATAACGAACCCAAATTAAAACACATGCATACCTGATTTACCAGACATAATCATTAGGATCAACGAATTTTTCAAAACAACCGATTTTCCTAATCTTTTACGGACCATTGTGACATCGCCCTTGCCTCCATTTCCATCTATGTTCTTTTGAAGATTCAAGGAAGCTTAACACAACATATAATATATACAATCCAATGTTCACATATATAATAGCTTCATAACAGGAAATGAGATCTAGATAATAAGGAAAGTGAGTTTGCTTGGATGATATTAAAAACCTTGAAGAAGAATATTGGCCATGAAAGGTAAATGATTATTAGTGTATGAAGAGGGGATTTGTTCTGCATTGGTTTTTTTTCTTTAGTAGAGACAATTTTGTCACATTCCTCCCAATAGAATGAATTTCCACCATTAGAAACTAATCGCTACGTCGACATTCCTCGATGAATTATGTTAAGAGTTATAAGTGAATTTAGAATAAAATTCATTATGTTCAATGAAATTTTCAATGATAAGTGAAAGCACTACAGTTTAGTAGTTATACATCTTCAATCTGCCTAATGAGATGAAAGTTACCCTTATTAAAATGAAAGTAATCCATTTACCCTTTATATCATATCTAAATTTTAGAATTTAAAGTAGATTACACATGACCTTGCTCTTGATGTATAGAAATATAGTATTATCTGTATAGGGTTATATTACAATTATTACAAAAGAGTTAGATACTCTTTCAGACCTTTCATCAAATATTTTTTAGGCTTTCCTAAAAGAAGCGTTAAAGGTCGTAAAAAGAAGTCAACCCATATACAACCAATAAAGGAAGACAATAAATCATCTTCAAAACATAACCCCAAACGCAACCCACACAACAAATGCAGAAAAAAGAACTCACAATAAACACCTAAAGGTATAAGTAAAACTTAGCACAAGATGGAAGATTTGAAAATAGAAAAGAAGAATAATACCAACATAGTTAAGGATGCATTTTCGACGATGATGACCATAATAAATGAGACGAGCATAAGAGAGGGGAAAATGGTTATTGGATTGTAAACGTAGAGGAATGTTGATGGCTAACACGAAAATGAAGAGAGGTCAATTGTGGTAGTGATAAAAGCCTAATACAAAACGACGTCGTTTCTTCTTAATGTAAATGATGTATTTTTCAATTTTATCAGAAGAAATATAGTACAATTTTTTTAGTAACAAAAAGACCGTTGCCAAATAGGAAGACATTGCCATATTCGTTGTCACCTTTGCCTAACATAATTATATATAATATATAATTGATATGTTATAGTACGAAAGTTGGCCATAAAAATTAGATAATTATTATCACACATAGAGTAATATATATATTACATAAGTAAGATATGGAAAATTTATATATAATGTAATATTTAATAAATCATTATAATAGTGGGGATTAATTAATATGTATACATTAAATTAATTGCCATATATGATAATAATAATAGTAGTTTATTAGAAATAATTTGCAAAATATTTGATTAAGTGAACAAATTTAAATGTAATATATACTTTTTATTAATCATTTAGTAAAATACAAAATGATTTGAAAAATCACATCAATCTTCTTTTATCACTGTGTACCAATGGATATTTGGACTAAGAGGTCTGAATAGATTGAGACATCAGGAAGAGTTAAAAAAGGCTATACATATCTATCCAAACATATGAACAAAATTATCTTAGTATAAAACACCAAACTGTAGTTATGATACAAATAGTATTAACTTATAAGAAATAAAAGGTAGGCAAGAAAACATGTTATAAAATTAAGATAACACATTCAGGAAGATAGTTAATGTTTCATCTAGGACACATGTTTGGGTTTACGAAATTAGAGATAATTTTTAAAGATGATGATAATAATAACTAATTTAATTAAAAATATTTTCCAACATATTAAAAAATGGTAATCAACATTATGTATTAATAATTTCCAATACATGATGTTGATTGCATAACTGTAAAACAAATTTAGTGAAAAAATTTGATTGTAATATATAATTTTTATTAATCATTTTACAAAATAAAAATTGTATGAAAAGGCTTAGTATTGGCGACGGTTTATTAATTTGGTAGCAAAATCTTAGACAATTTGCGATAGTATTTTAATTTTGTAGCAAATGTTGGACACCAAATAAACCGGATGAGAAATAATTTTAGCTAAGACAACATCGTTGAAATTTTTTTAGCTAAGACAACGTCATTTGTGGGACAACAAACGTTGTTGTCCCAGTGTCTGATTTAACACAAACGTGTGAATTCCTTCTCCTTCCCCCCTTTCGAATTAACCCATTCTCCTTCGTTTTTTGAAAAGCCATTAAACTACCTTTGTTTTTGCCTTATCTTCTTCTTTCTCTGCGATGTTATGATTCAATCTTCTCCTTGCGTTTTCTCTTAACCTGGTGAGTAGTGTTGAGCTTTTTATTTTCTTTTGTCATTAAAGCCAAACACAGTTGGGAGTTTGTGTTATGTTTTTTACTTTGTTGTTGATTTGTTTGCGTTATTTGGTGATGATAATGGTTGAATTGTGTAGAATATGTGTTATTGTTGTTGAACAAATGGAAAACAGAGAATTGTTTTTGTTATTTTGAGTTGAAATGTGTCTGCCCATAACATGTTCGACAAAATATGAATGTTTCTGTTATCTTAAAAATTAAAAATTTGTACCCTTTTAGTTCTTCCTTTTTAGAGAATAATGATTCCTTTTATTTTAATGTCGTGGTAGAAGATGATATCAACTTAAATTAGTTAGTTTTTTTATTTATAAGGATTCATTTATGGTTTTATGTATTTTCAACTATTTTTTATGGTTCCTATTAATGTGAATTTAATATGTTAAAAATCTTAGAACATATATCAAAAATCAAGATTTTATCATGAAATCAAATCATATATAAAAGAATTGATCATTTGATTACAAAGAATTAAGAATTAAAAAAAACTATAAGGAATAAAATTATTTAATGATTTACGATGTTTAATAAAATACAGAGATAAACATACTAACAACTCTTAACAAAATGTAAGTTTATATACTCAATCCTAACTTGAGTCATGTTAATTAAGGTTTGATCTTCCTTTGCATTCAATAAGCTTTCTAGTAACTCTTTGTGCTTATTGAAGCTTGATTTTCATTTATGTTTTCAACCTCCCGATTGAAAGCCTTCTTAAACTTCTTACTTTTAGCTTTTCAAATTATTCTCATTTAGAATTTCTAGCTATAAGGATTATCATTGTTCCTTTAAATAGCTTGAAATGGACCATCCCTTTTGTTGTAATTTTTAGTGCCTTTTAAAAAAATCTTTCATTCCTCGTGACTAGTATATTTTCATATAGTTGCTTCAATTATTTCTTATCCACTTAAACACCTTTTATACTATCAATATAACCAAAACAATAATTATTTCCATAAAAAATACACTTCAAAGGTTAGTATAGATTGGTTCTTTTCTTACCACGTAAAGAACATATGTTAACATTAGGAAGATATATGTTAAGTTTATGAACATGGAATAAGCCTCTTTATTAAAAAATATAATCATAGATCGATTAACATAGAAAATTATCGTAATATTACTCCCTTTTGCTCTCATTCCATTAGCTCTCTTCATTAATCTATTGAAACTCATATGATATCAAATGTTTTAAATGAATATATTATCATTTCATGCGTAATCATATTATATACCTTATTATTTATTAAAATGAGTTTATTATTCCTAAAAATATCACTCTTTTTTACAATCTCCAACACATGAAAGTCTTAGGTTGTGAGAAAGACTTTTATCCTAGTTTGAAAAAACAACTAATCAATAGAGCAATATGAATGTATTGGCCCTCTTAGCCTATTAATTACTCATATTGTATTATCTTAAATATGAATTTGTCTTTTTCACAGGCTATAATTTGTGTTTTAGAGCATCGATAACCTACCAACCTTGTCATTTTTCTTATACTCTACGGTTGTCCGCCCGTCTAGGTAAGTCGTCTAACTAATGTCCACATATGTTTTGATTTAATAGTATGTGAGTTTTTGTTCAAGTTTTGTGTGATTGCAAATGACGTGTTGGTTTTGTGTTGTGGTTTGTAATATTATTAGAAATATAGGATGATATATAAGTTGAAAATCTGTGATGCAGCTCCGATGAGACTTATTGGTGAAAAATTCCAGGAGCTTAGAAGCGACAGCAAGAAATACCTTTCTCGATTCGCAGTTGTAAACAATGCCACACACCTTAGTGTTTCTTTACTTTCAAACTTTGTAAACGAACTTCAATCACGAAGGCTTTAATAATTTTATCATCATTCCTTTTATAGAGTTATTCAAATAGTTTGATCTTACTTTCAAACTTGAATGGTCCGTCTTTCCATCAATTGTGAAGCTTGTTAATTTGCATTTCATATGTATCATAGTTCTTTATGTATTGGGGTGTATGGTTCTGTAATTGATGATTTCCATCACTTTTTCATTGGACCAAACTTATAAGTTCATCAGTATAAGTTACCATAAAGAGACCACATTTAGTTCTTGACTATATTTCATTAATGACAAGATGATTTTCATAATACACAACATTCCCCCTTTACATACGCACCAAATGATGAAAATTCTATTAAAAAATATGCATATTGGGCTTCCTTCAAAACAATAGCATAGGTCATCCTTGCATATTGGGCTCTAAACATAATTTTTCATATATTAATCTTTTTCTATCATCTTCGGGCAGAAGATAATTAATTAGTCTTGATATTGCCTTCCATCTTCAACAATAGCCACATTGTCTTGAAAGTCCATGATCATCACTTTGTGAACGAACTTGAATTATAAATATGGATTTAATGGATAATAAACCCATAGGATGGTATATAGGCTGGAAACCTGTGATGTAATTTCAATGAGGCTTATTGGTGAAAAATTTCATAAGCCTAGGAGCGACAACGAGAAGTCCCTTTCTCAATTCACAGGTGTAAACAACACCACGTACCTTAGTGTTTCTTTGCTTTTGAACTTCAATCAGGAAGACTTTAATTACTATTAAATTTTATTGTCACATAAAATTAAACGAGAATTGCATTTAATAATTCAGTTATGTTCTTTTATTGTATAGCTATATGGATAA
This sequence comes from Erythroxylum fimbriatum, assembly GCA_026770325.2. Taxonomy (NCBI): domain Eukaryota; kingdom Viridiplantae; phylum Streptophyta; class Magnoliopsida; order Malpighiales; family Erythroxylaceae; genus Erythroxylum; species Erythroxylum fimbriatum. Next base: position 5,513,875 of record JANZLH020000067.1, read on the forward strand.
AAGTTGGATGTCTCATCGGAAATGGTCAATTGAATACATAGAAGGAATTAAGAGTTTTATGCAATTTGTACAACATCAAATGGGTGATGAATATCGTATTCATTGTCCTTGCATCGATTGCTTACATGTCGACTTTCAAAGTCAAGATGTTGTACATAATCACTTGTCTGAGGCATAGATAAATTCTATACTCGATGGCTTTATCATGGCGAACATAAGGAAGCAAGCTATAGTAAAAGTGGTGGTACAAGTAATGATGATAGTAGCAATAATGATGTAGATGATTGTGATGTTAATGATGATTGTTGGATCCCGATTGGTTCGAAACCCAACTCAGAAAACCATAATACTTAAGCGTGCTTATTACCTTGTAGGGTTATTTCCATGAACCCTTATTAGGCATCATCTCACAAGGGTGGCGTGCCCACAACAGTCAAACATCAAAACAAACCTATTCCTCTAACTTAACCCTTTTAACAAGGAAGTCAAAACAAACATACGCAATTGAACTACTTCAGTCCATCCTTTCATTACTCAAGCAACATATTTTGAGATACTTTATTTACATCTCAAAAGCCACCCCATTGGCTTATTATAATACAAAAATACAAAATAAGCAATGTAGCAAATCCTTTATGCTCTTGATCGCTTGATCTCTTAGCTATCACCTGAGGATGGGACAGAAAGGGGGTGAGCTTAAAGCTCGTGGGTAACAGTTTATAACAAAAGATAAGCTAAACTTTTGAAATCATTTTCCTTGTCATAGAAAACTTTCATTGAGTTTATAAAACACATGTTTCTTAGGATTTCAGCCAAAATCCACAAGTCATAAAACATGAATGTATCAAACTTGATCAAACATATCATAAGCACATGCGCACATCAGAATGGTTTGGGTAAGCCCAAAACAGAACGTACTACACATTTCCCATAAGGGTCCTGTGTAGCCGTGAACAGAACGTACTATCGCAATCCCATTTAATGGTCTTGCGTAGCTGTGAACTTATGGGAGTCCATGAAGGAGCTCCATGCCACTAGCGAGCAAGAGAGAGAAGCCTATACTTGGGTCAACGTGCACGTGACGGCTCTTGAGGGATTACCACAAACCCACATAACATATAGATTTCAAAATCTTGTAAAATTGTTGCCCAAAATGGCACTTTTCTTGAAAACTTGCTTATCATATACTTGACGTATATCTTGAAAACCATTCTTGAAAACATGATTTTATAAACATGCATCTTTTTCAACGATATCACTTTCACGACCTTTTCTTTTCAAAAATATCACTCAACTCATGTAACAAACATATAACAGATTTCACAAATCATTCATGAACAATAATGCAACACTTATGATGCAAATGAAATCAGAGAACTTCTTTGATTTAAAGAAGACAGTAGTGGCTTATTGATTCTATCATAAATATGTACCCACCTTAATTTTCTTGCTTATAGACTTGCTCAAAATGCTTATTTTCTTGTTCCTCTTGTCTCTTTTGATCCCTTTATACAAAAACAAAAAATCCCACTCAATAGGGTTTTCAATTGAAAATTCCTCAAAGCACAATCACTAAAATTGGTTCTAAAATACTTAAACCCAAACATTTTCTAAACTCCATGAACTAAACTCCTTCCAAAAATTCAAGATATTTTAAATGATCTTACCTTCAGTCTTCACCAAATGAAGGGATCCTTAGCTCAAAAGAAAGCTCTTCTCTTCCTCTACCTTTTTTTCCTTCTTGAACAACCTCAAAATTGCACTCTTGAAGGCTACTTAAATTAAAACCCTAGCTTATTTTCTCTTCTTTTTCTCTTTCATTCCTTTTCATGTTTTCTCTCTCTTATCTCTTTTCTCATCCACGCATTTTTCTTCTCTAGAATCTTCTCATTCACGTTTTCTCCTTTACTTATAAGCAAGATAATACTTCTTCTTCGAATTATGCCCTTAAGAAGTCCAAAAAGTCCATTTTATCCTTCCTTATAGGCTTATGTTCTTTTAAACTTAAGCGTCTTACCAAAAGTACACTTGAACATTTTGACATAACACTTTCTTCCAGAAAAATGTCTCCCATTATCTTGAGTTTCTAATGCCTCCAAAATCATTCCATTTGGTTCAGTGATTCAAAAGAGATATACTTCAAACATTTTTGGACTGCTCTTGTCCAAAACAGTATCCTATACACAACTACCATTTGGAATTTGAAAGTTTTAGAGACTGACTTAAAATTCACTTTCTTCAGATAATTTATAACTCTATGTCTCTAGTTTACCATGAGTTAGAAATCATCTCATTCGGATCAGTAGAGCTCCAGAAATCATCAAAATACTGAAGTATGTTTAGTAGAATAACACCAGTTCATATCCTTTAAGAGCACACTCACTGTACCCGTCTCACATTTTCCACTCAATCTTTCTTACTTCATTTAAGATGGCTATGATTCTTGGTGGAGATGTAGAACAATGTCTTACAAATCGAATGGTTCAAGAATCAAGTCATTTGAGTGTCTAGAGAAGAAGTTATGGCCAAAAGAATCAAACATGTTCTTGTCCTTACTCATATTGTACATGCCTTGGCGCAATTGCCATAACTCTCACCACAGGTGTCGGATTGACTTTGTTTTTAGATGGTTTGAAAGAAGACTTCTATATCTACAACTTTCATGAAGACTTGAAGACAAATTCAATCTTCTGTGTTTTGCATCTTCTTACTTTTGCATCTTCTTACTTTGCTTTGTCTTACTTTTGCTTCGTCTTACTTTCACTTCGTCTTACTTTCGCTTCGTCTTACTTTTGCTTCGTCTTACTTGTTCATCTTACTTTGCTTCATCTTACTTTTGCTTTGTCTTACTTTGCTTCGTCTTACTTTTGCTTCGTCTTACTTTTGCTTCGTCTTACTTTTGCTCCAGAATGTCTCGACTTATAAAGATCATAACTTTCAGCTCAGATGTTCAAAATTTTCATACTATATACCGTTGGAAAGATAAAAGAAAGATCTATAATCTCCAAAAGAAAACTTTGCCAAAATCTATTTATATTAATCCAAATTTGCCCCTAAAGTCCAAAGACGAATTTTCCATTCATACACCAATGTACTGCATACAGTTCTCAACTTCATGACAACTTTTAAGATTCTTAGGGACATAATTAAAATTTGATTTCTTCATAATAAATGTAGCCATATTTTTCTAGTTTACTCCTAATCAAGAATCATCTCGTTTGGATAACTAGAGAAAACGTTGTGGCTAAAAGACTGAAGCATACTCAGTGAACATTTTCCATATCAACTCTTTATTTCAAAATCTTTCCTTACACAACTCATACCAAGATCACGTTTTCTACTTTATTTAATCTTTTTTCTCAACTTCATTTCAATCAATGTCCTCCATAAAGAAAATTAGTCCATGATTTATCGTGAACACTAATAACGGAACATACACATATGTACATATTCTTCATCAATTTACTACACATATTCTACTTCATTTTTGCTTTCATTCCACTTTTAACTTTCACCTTAATTCATCCCATTTCAAAATCTCTTATCCACAAAAAACACCATGGAAAATCATGAATCTATACACAATTCTCATTCCCTACTTTACTCTTGTCTATAAGATTAGTCATTAGTAAAGAATCAATGAATGAAAGTTCTTGAATCAATGAATGAAAGTTCTTGAAGTTCAAGAACTTTCATTCATTGATTCTTTACTCATGACTAATCACCAAAATCTCTCATTCAACAGTTCTAATCTTTCACAAAAAGTTCAGGTTCCAATAATGATGGTGATGATGGGATTGACGAGATGGTAGATGATTATGGGGTGGGATTTCATATACAAGATCAAGATAATTGACTTAGAAGCCAAAATTATGGGGTTATTGTTGAGCGATGTCATGATGACGATTTTATTGACTTTTACGGTGTCATCTCTAAAATAATAGAGTTTCACTACATCAAGGATAAGAATGTTATTCTATTTAAGTGCAAATTATTTAATCTCACTGACATAAAAGTGAATGGGAATATTACTAGCATCAATGTTAGTAAGACATGGCATGATAATGACACTTTTGCCCTTGTAAGTCAAGTGAAACAAGTTTTCTACCTCAACGATACTGTATTGGGTAGCAATTAGAAGGTTGTTCAAAAGTTTCAACACTAAAATGTCTTTGATTTTTGTGAAAGCAATAATGGTCAATTCAATGAGGATGCACATGAAGTATATCAGGAGATTGGATCAGAGTTTAATAATGAAGCCATTCAAATAAAAGATGTAGATATATCATCATTCCATAGGAGAGATGTTGAACCCAATATTATACAGCTGGACGAAGTCCAAGCCAATCTTATTGTACAAATAGATGAAGACTATACTAATATGAATTAATTACAATGATGATACTTTGGCTGAATGTGTTAGTGATGAAGAATCTAATAATAATGTAATTAATGATAATGATTTTCAAAATCTTGATCATGATGATTGAATATAAATAAATGATTTATATTCTTTGAAATGTTATGTTCATGTTTGAGTAATGTTAATCCATATTTTTGATATCTCACTTATGTTAATGCGTATTATTGATGTTTTACTTATCTTTATGCGAAATGTTGATGTTTGAGTTATGTTTATGCAGAATATTTAGTTTTGTCTTGTGTTTTTTGCGGAACTTTGATGTTTAACTTAAGCAAGTTGCAAAATAGTCATGTTTAACTTATATTCATGTGGAATGTTGATGTTTGAGTAAATATTATGCATTATGTTTATATTTCATTTGGAGATATTGAATGTAATGAGACCTGGTAGAAATAAGGGAAAGAGAGTGGCAACTGCCGAAGATGTTCCTCCCTCACAACAACCAAATCAATCTGACCCTATCGAATAACAACCACCAATTTCATCCACCAATGAAGTCAGTCAACAACAACCTATATCTACCTCAACTAGTGTTAAGGGATCTTTAGGTCTGTTATTGTTAGCCACTTATATTTTCAGTTATGCTTAAATATATATTTACATGTTTAATGTGTTTTTTCTTATCATTATTCTTTTGTTGTCAAGTTCTAATACTGGCATAAGAAAAATAGGTAAAGCTACTATTAAAGGTTCTGAGTTGCAATGCATGAATGTTGCAATAAACAACAAGTTGTCCGTGTATATTGACCCCATGCAACGCTGTCTTGTTGACAAGATCCAATCAGCAAAATTGTCCAGTGAGCTAGGAGTCATTGTTAGGAACAAATTGCCTTACCTTTAGCATACCAGGCAGTTGAAGGAAGACAACTAGCTACATAATGCGTTGGACACAGTTTCGGCAATTTTTCAATTCATTTTATTATATGCAATTTTGTTTTAGTTATTTAAAGAGTAATTTAATTTATACATGCTATTCACAGATGAAGCTCAATATTATCGATATCGAGAACCTTGAAGTTTCAAGTTATGTGAGTTTACTGTTAAAACAAAGGGTGAAGGATCAAGGAGACAAGTTCCGAAACGGGTGACTCCATAAAATTGGAGTGAAATATGTGATTATTGGGTCTTTGTGAAGGTTAAGGTTTATCTTCTTTCCTTTCACATTTCCTTCCATTAATTTTGTTTTTGCATTTAATGATTATTTCTTTTTTTAATTAGGAAGAGTGCGAGAAAGCCAAGGTTATTAGAGTAAAAATGAAAATTTCTCACAACATCAGATCCAAATCATTTATTATTGTACGACAAGAATTTGTAAGTGCTTTGTTTGTAAGTTATTATTATATTAGTTAATACAATATAATCTATTATGTTTCAATTTTTTAATTCATATAACAAAGTCAGACTCAATTACATGGACAAGAGTGTGACAGGATCACACTTTACAAACTGACACATTACAATGAAGGAGAAGACTGGACGTCTGAAGCTGCGCAGAATAATTATGTAAGATTAAAAATTTTAATTTTAGAGTTTATTTATTTATGTAATATTAACTAATATTATTTGAATTAAATCTCGAATTTGTATTTTAAATTGTAGGACAAGATGCAGGAGTTGTTGCATAGATCATTGTTTGACAGGAATGAGCCCAATATGGATGACATTTGTAACAACATCCTAGTACAAGATTAGGGTATGTCAAAGGCCTTAGGTATGGTTCTAAGCCAATTGATTCATCATCATCACGACTAGCATATGTAACGATGCTTCAAGAGGAGAACCACTTGCTTAAGGCTTAGTTACAATGTAATGAAGAAAAGTTAGATTGTACTGAAGAAAAATTACAACATAATGAACAAAAATTAGACCGTACTGAAAGAGAGTTAACCAAGCTCAGAAAGATGGTCAAACAAAGACTTGAGGGTCAAAGTATATAAGTAGTAGTGACGGTGAAGAGTCTTAGTTTGTCCATAAATTTTTTTCTTAAGTTTTGTAATTAACATTTAATTAATTTTTTTAAAAAATGCATTTCATTTTTAATTATGAAACAAATTCATTTTATTTTAATTAATTATTATTTAAACAATGTCACCAATAATAATTACAAAATGTTACTTATTTATAATTCAAAACATGTTAAAAACAATAACTTGAATTAAAAATGTTATTAATAATTATAATTAAATATTAACATGGTAATAGGGAAGTAAAATCAAAAATAAAAATTCATCAGTAAAAGCTTTTAACTACAAACATAAAATCATCACCAAATCTTTTTACCTACGCTTCCTAAAACGTCTCTAATAACCTTTAGCTACGCTTCAAAAAACATAGTTAAACATATTCTGCTATGCACATAAATCTTCGATAAACATTATTACCGACGCCTACGTTAACAAAGCTAATTACCTTTACTCACCAAAATCAAACGTCGCAATACGTCATTTACGACAAATTTTCCTCTCCTCGCCTATTTCTTTTTACGACGAAGGAGTGACCGTAGCAAAATCGGTTAGGCGATGATTTTGTGTAAACCTTGCATATAATTTTTGCTACCGAGCTTTTGCGATCAATGGTTCAATTATTTTTTGTTGTCGTAAAAAAGTTTTTGCGACAATTTGTTGTCTTTCAGCAATGAAATATTTCGTAGCCAAAACCATTCTCTATTGTAGTAATATTAAATAAATACATGTCGATTTTGTGCACATCAATATGCTCTAGCATCATGTTAAAGATGAAAATTTCTATAAATTGGTGAATTATTTGATATGAAATAAAATTCATTTATAATTGATAAATTTTTAAGTAATTTAGCTAAAGATAAAACACTTTCTTAAAGTTTTTGACGATTAAGTTATAAACTCCATATTTTTAAATGAACCAATTCCTTAAAATTGTTAGTTTATTATGATAAAGTTGTTCTATTAACATAAAGTTTATCGACTTGTCTTGAATGAACTTTGAATCCTAGGCCATGAGGGAGCCTGAATATCAAGAAAGTGTAGATAAGAATGTTAGTAGTATAAAGAAACCATACCTTCTCTTAGGGGTAGAAATGATCCTGAAGCTCACTTACAGTGGTAAACAAAGATATAATTAATTTTTTTCTATCCACAATTACTGTAAGAAGAAGAAGGTAAAGCTGACTATTGTAGAGCTTACTAATTATGCCATTATTTAGTACGATCAATTTATGAATTACCGGAAAAGAAATCATGAGTGACCTAAAAAGACTTAGAATGAATTGAAAGTTCACATGAAAAGGAGATTTGTGTCGAACCATAGTTATAAGAAAATAGGATTAACTATGATTTTGGTCAATTTAGAGGAGGATAGAGAAGCAACTATAACAAGGTTCTTAAATGGGCTAAATAAAGATACAAGCAATGTAGTAAAGTTACAACTCTATGTAAAGTTAGAAGAGATTACGTATATGGCTATAAAGGTGGAGAAGCAATTAAAATACAAAGAAATATCAAAGTATCTCCATCACTACAAGAAAACAACAGTTTACCGACGGACATTTTTGTCGGTAAATCATGATATTCCGCCAGTAGAGGTAATTACCGACGGGAAAAACAGACGGTCAAAATCGTCGGAATAATCATCGTAGTTAAATATACTGACAGTCTAATTCCGTTGGTAATTTAGCTTCGGCCAAAAACATGTTAACAACGGTAAAATAACGTCGATAATAATAATACCGACGGAAAAAAGTTAATGACTTACCGTCGTTAAATTTTAGCAATGGCGAAAATCCGTCGGTAAGCCGTTGCTGAGTGTAAAAGAATGACTTGCAACACACCGATGGAAATAGGAATTCTGTCGGTAATAAAATTTTAATTTCCGACGGTATGCTGTTTTCCGTCGGTATTAGGAGGTAAGGAATTTTTTTAAAGCATTTTCCAATTTCATAATGTTGTGAATAATGCATAATGTTAAAAGTTACCAATGTTTGTGTGCATTATAAATTAATTTGTATATATATATATATAATTAATTAGAAAATTAATTGATAATATAACGTGAAAATTGTTTGAATTGATAATAAAAGCAGTACAATGTGCAAAACATATGTTTGTAATTGAAAACAAATAACAAAGACAAGCTAATGTCGTGGTGATTGTGGGTGATCTGAACTGCCAAGCCTCCCCTTCAACTGTTCCATCTCCTGTATAAGTTGAGCCATCTGCTCCATCTGCTCTCTCATCTTAGTTATTTGCTCCATCTCTGCTCTCATCTTAGCCATTTGCTCCATCTCCACTCTCATCTTAGCCATCTGCTCCATTTGCTCCATCTCCTCTCTTATTTTTGCCACCTGCTCCATCTCTCTTATCCTTGTTACCTGCGCCATCTCCATCGCCTCTCTTAGCTTTGTCACCTGCTCAATGCTCTTAGCCTCCATCTCTCGTCTAATGTTAGCTATCTGCTCCATGTGCTGCGTTCATTAATGTTAGCTTCTGTGATGTGAGCTATCTGCTCCTTCAATGTGTCCATTGTGACCCGAAGCTCGGTGACTTCATTGATGTTCGCTGGCTTAGCCGATGCTGCTGTGCTTGACAGAGATGAGCGCGAATAACATGTGTT
>JANZLH020000067.1:5524631-5543579 GCA_026770325.2 Erythroxylum fimbriatum
TTTATTTAAACAACGTGAGCCCCTCTTCAATTCATTCTCTAGCCTATTTATTTTTAACCCACACACCACACGACGATAGCCTCATTTAATTGGCTCTTCTAATTTGCGTGATTTCTCCCATTTAATTCCCCCCAGCTTGCGTCATTTTTTCCTTGTAGCGTCGCCGTTTGTGCTCATCTCCTATTTGATGATTAGACAATTTATTTGCAAGGTACCTCCTCTCCTGCTGATTGCGTTGTCTCCTGGAGCGTGCTCTTTTATTGTAGCTAGTCTATTGGACAATTGAAATGTCTCTAGCTTCCATTTTGTCAATATCACTCAAAATTGCGTCACCTTATATTTCGTCACCTAGAACATGCAAAAACATAAATTACCATAGAAACACAAGTAAAACATTACAAAAATCTAGCAAAAGAATATGAAACATAAAGAATTAATCATGACAAAATGCAAGTTATCATTGGCCAATATCATTTCTTGAGCATCTTCTCCACAATTATCTAAAACATAATATAAGATTATTTAAATGAAGGTAATTTAAATAGAGAATATTAAATAAATACATGTACATTTTATGCACGTCAATATGCTCTTACATCATGTTAATTAAAGATGAAAATTTCTAGAAATTGGTGAACTGTCTGTTATAAAATAAAATTCATGATATAATTGATGAATTTTTAAGTAATTTAGCTAAAGATAAAACACTTTCTTAAAGTTTTGACGATTAAGTTATAAACTCCATATTTTTAAATGAACCAATTCCTTAAAATTGTTGGTTTATTGCAATAAAGTTGTTCTTTTTTTGTGCACCCAGGGTATCTACCGACGGAATCAGTGACTAATCCCTTCGTTGCGGGAACATCTCCAACATGGAAGGGCTACAGTTGGCCCAGGAGCTTGCTGCATTCCCAAGGGTGGGATTCGAATCCCCAACCACTTGGTTAAGCGACGAAGGCATGTACCACCTACACCAACCCATTGGGTTGATAAAGTTGTTCTGTTAACATAGAGTTTATCGACTTTTCTTGACTGAACTTTGAATCCATAGGCTAAAGGTCAACTCCTTAGTTATATTTTTTAAGTTTACAAGGCAATGTGAAATTGAAACCCCTTCGGAAGTATTTGGATACAGAATCGTTCATATGCCCAATTGTAGAATATCATGCTCACTACGAATTAAAAACCTTAGAATAAAACCCTTAAACCATTGCCTGTTTAAGGGTTTTATAAAATAAAAAAAAAACTTAGAATAAAACCCTTAAACCATTGCCTGTTTGTTTCAAATGTTGCAGACGCATAATCCATAATCCAAACTTTCCTAATAACCGAATTGTCTATCCTTCTGACCGCACCTTTAGACAAATGAAAGAACCTAGCTAGGTTCAATACAAGATAGAGATTTTCTTTTTCCATCTTTTAAAAGATATGAAGAAGTAACTTCTTCTTTTTTTTTGGGTGAAAATCGGTATTATAATATTATAAATATATAAAATGAAAATTTGCATAACTTATTTCAATCTGGGATGTGAAGTAAAAAGGGGTCCTAAAAGATAAAGGGAGGGGTTAATTGTTTATAATTTTTATCAAAAATGTGTTTGCATAACACTTCCATTTATTAATCATCAGAGCTTCTCTTAGTTTATGAAAAAATAAAATCAACAACGAAGAGAATAACCATGTAATTAAAAATTAGATGTATTTATTAGAAACATAAATTTAATTTTATATCATCTCCCAGGAAATTAAAAAAAATAAGATTCTTAATTTTTATTTTAATATTTGTTAAACTCCATTCACTAAATTTTTTTAAATATTATTAAATAAATTATTTTTTAACAACCCTGAGAATCATTTAGCTTCATCATTCTTCTGCTGTGGTTTCTTTTCCTCATCATAATAATGTAGTTATTGAGTACGTGGTAGTGGACATGCAAGCTTCTTAAGGAACATGAAAACCACCCTCAAGAGGACTCCAAGTCTTCTTCAGCTTTTTCTTTATAAAATCAATATCTAATTCTAATTCTTATTGACTACACAACAAAAATGGGTCATTTTTCGCATATTCTTTCTTTTTCCAAACCAAAATTCAGTATCTCTCACAATTTTAGGCAAATATATATATATATATATATATATATATAGCCACCACAAAGCCCTCCTCTCTTTCTTTTGTTTTTTACCCCCTCTTCTTATGGATCATCAACCACCAAAACAACACAAATACAAGCCTCTCTCTTTTCCCATCATAATCAAGAGAGAACATGCACATGTCCTCTTTTTCCTGGTCATCTTAATCACCTCCCTCTATTACTTTGATCTTAAGGGACCTCTTCAGCCTGGTTCGCTCTTTCTCTTTGGTTTCTTGCACAAATTCTCTTCTTCAAGATCTAAAGAATGCAACTATTCCTCTGGGAAATGGGTTCCAGACGAAAGTTACAAGGATCAATCCTACACCGAGAAATGCCCATTTCTTGATCCGGGTTTTCGATGTCGTGAGAATGGAAGAAAAGATGCAGAATACATGAATTGGCGCTGGCAACCAGAAGGCTGCAATATACCAAGGTACGTAAAAAGAAAAAAACTACTGCGAATATCTATATCCGTGTTCTTGCATGCCAGTTCTGAGTGCACGCATATCCATTCAAATCGTAGTATCAACTGCTCCAAGGAAACTCTTTAGAACTACAGGTAATAACTGATCGAATTGCATAAAGCTTGAGGGAGAATCGGATGATACTTCAATTAAACCAACCTCCTGGAAGAAACTAACAAATATGTTGCTTTCTTTAATCCTAGGAGTTCATTCTTTGTGCTACATTTATACCCTGAGAAAGTGAAAAACTGATTTCCTTAGACACATCTTTCAGTCACATTCCTAAGCAAGCTTTATTTTGGAATATGGCGTGACGAGTTCCATAACATCGGCTTTGGTGTCTCCGCAATTGTCGGATCATCTCATCTCTTTCTGTCTGTAGACTTAAACCTAAGAATATAATAGGGAGCTTATATATATTCATTGAATTTTAAGTATTTCTTATTTTCACCAAAGTGGACGTTATCATCTTACAACCTATTTGATGTTTCAAATATGTCGTTGCTCCTGTCCTGCATTTAAATATACATTTTTATGACACAAAATTACCAGGAGAGTAATTCCTGTATGAAAATTAAGAATAGTTTTATGATAACCAATTTTATTTTGCAAAAAATATTGAAACAACACAATATATTTAAGTATAAAAAAAGTTTATATATTGTTTTTATAGTGAATATTAAATTATTATAAAATTAGTTAATAAATTCATATGTAAATATAAATTTAAATTTCAAATAAAGCTTACAAATTTCAAACTAATTTTTTTATATTTAACAACAAGCATGCTTAAGAAATTATTTTTATTTTACTTCAGATTCCCCATCAACCTCTTAAATGAATCATAAAAGAACGAGATTAGTACCAATTAATTTTTGACTAAATATAATTATTTAAAATATAAAACTAATAATGATAATTTGATAAAAATATAATTTACAAATATTATAAAAATAATTTAAACTTTGCACTCTTTTATATGAAAATATAAAAGGGTTTTCCCACTTCAATTCATAGAGAAGCAATATTTCAATTTATAATTTTGAGAAACATGTGAAAAGTTTAAAAAACATTATATTATAAATTTTAAAAATTAATTTAAAAAGTTCCGTACACTTCTTATAATACATAAATGTATAGAATAACAATTTAAGTATGTAAAAATAGTATTGAAGTCTATTTCACTTCTTATAAATAGATCTTAATTTTTTACTTTTAATGTGATATTTTAATAATTATAACATAAATTTAACATGTTACAAGTTTAAAATTAAGTTCACTTTTCGTATACATACATATAAAAATATTTATAATAAATTTATCATAATGCATATATCTAATAGATCTGATAAATTTATTTTAAATACATATCAAAAATATTTTTTTATGTCATACTTTAATGTTTGTAGCATATATTAACTTTTAATAAAATAACGGTTGCTTCATCATAATGTACTATAAATGCATAATTTATATTATAAAGTTAATTTTATATCCTTTTAAATATTTGATATGTTATAATCAATAAACAGATTAATTATTTTTAAGATTTTTATAAATACTTATATGTGTGTGTGTGTTTAATATCTATATACATCTTGTGTATATATGAATATAAAATAAAAAGGTTTAAAAGTATTAAGATCATATTAATTTCTTTTAATATATGTATATCAAAAAGATATATTTATTTCACTATTGCCTACATATATGAAGGTTCTTTTGTATAATTTAAAACAAATTTAAATTGATATTTAAAGTATGTTCGAAGTAAATTTAGTTCTTAAAATACATATTAATTTTTTTTATTGTTAATTGTTATAATAAAACTTTAATATTTGTAAGTTTAAATTTCGATTTACTTTTAAAATGTGAAATAGTTATGGTTAAACACACTAGAAATTCTTTTTGGTTTGACCTTTTTTATTTTAGTCCTTATATTTTGAAAATTATCATATCATCTATGATGTTATTTAACTATCACACAACCCCTTTCCTTATATTTCATTAGCTTTTCATCTATTTTTCACTCAAGATGATGTAGTAGCATAATTCTTCAATTTCAATGTAACATCGTTTTATATTTATGAATGGATGGAAAATCAGCTAAATATGATGAATAAGGAGATAATTAATTTTTAAAAAATACAAGAACTAAAATAAAAAGGTCAAACTATAGGAGAGTTTAATATAATTAACCCAAATAATTATAATAATCTTCTTACAAGTATATTTTCTACTATTTATTAAATTATCATACATACAATGTCTTAAAAATATAAGAAAATAAATATAATTAGGACTAATTCAATATTATTAAATATTGTGTTACTAAAATAATTACAAGAGCTTTGAATTGATCAATTAAATATAAACATTTCATGGTTGATAAATCTTTTTAGTAAAATAATTTAAATAAAGAATCCTTTTTAAATACAATATTAGAAAAATTTAATGCATCAATTGGTTTTAAAATCATCTAAATAATTTCAAAATTTTCTATAAATTATTTATTAGAAAAATTAGATAGCAATTACTTAAACGTTCCCAAATCTTAAAAAATTAAAATTTATTTAACAACTAATAATATTTTTAAATTAATCTTAATTTTGTAAATTTCAAAAATGATATATTTTAAAAATTAACAAATTATGATGAATATTTATACTTCTATTGTACTTCTGGTGTTTAACACATCTAACTAAAACCAAACGTGTGCTTGATCGAAGTATATTATGCTCCACTTTGAATTTTCTGGTCAACAAAATTAACCGTCTACTCTTATGTTGTGGTCTTCACGTTACAAATGGAGCAAAGAGCCATTTTAAAATTTCGTTGTTACAAACCTCCGGAGTCTGGTCAGTATATGTTTGTATTGGGAAGGTTTAAACTTTCGGCTTGGCGTGGTGCGATAGATAAAGCCCCGGTATTCTCAAAATCCAACAGTTCTGAAAGATCTCAAGTGTCATGGAAAGGCCAAACGCACTTTAACGCAATGTATCTACTAGCAGTAAAGGGCAAACAGTTCTGCTCACAGAAAAGCCTCAAATGTTTATATGCAGATTTAATGCAACGGATCTTCTGCAGAGGAGCAGAAACGGAAGAATAGTATTTGCAGGAGACTCCATCGGGCGAAACCAGTGGGAGTCATTCTTATGCATGCTCGCACAAGGAATTTCTAACATCTCCACAATATATGAAGAAAATGGGAACCCGATTTCCAAACACAAGGGCTTCCTTTCAATGCGTTTCAGTGATTACAACCTTACTGTCCAATACTACAGGACACCTTTCTTAGTAACTATCGGTCGTCCACCCCAGAATGCCTCCCCCGACATCAAAACCACCATCAAAGTTGACCGATTGCACTGGTTCTCCCAGAAGTGGGCAGGTGCTGATGTTATGATTTTCAACGCTGGACATTGGTGGAATGAAGATAAAACTGTCACCATGTATGGACTGCAAGCTTTTCTTTCTCCTCCCATGACTGCTGTTACTTACTATGGCTTCTCTCCTCTAAATCTTCCCTATTAAATATTATTGCCAAGCTTTACGTGAGAAAGATAAAACTGTTCTGTCCATATCCAGGGGTTGCTATTTTGAGGAGGGAGGGAAGGTAAATATGTCCATGAGTTCAATAGAAGCTTTTGAAATATCTCTGCAAACATGGAAGGCATGGGCACTGGATAGATTAAACTCCAACAGGACACATATCTTCTTTCGTAGCTACTCCCCAGTACATTACAGGCAAGTACTTTGAGCATAAGAAAAAATAAATCACTGTATTCGATAATATTAGTATGATAAAACCATACGTTACACAAATTGAGAATGACCCTAGCTACTATGAAATTTTTAATGTGTAAATTGGCAGGAACGGGGTATGGAATGATGGTGGTCGGTGTGACTTAGATAGGCAACCGGTGACAGACTACAGTCAGATCGAACCTGAGCCAATTTACAATCAATATATCTCAAATGTTATCAGACAGATGGAAAACGGAAACAAGAGAGCTTGGTTCTTAGACATTACACATTTGTCTCAGTTCAGGTATGATGGCCACCCTTCAATGCATCGCGAACCAGGGACTCCAATTCCTGCTCCTCAAGACTGCAGCCACTGGTGCCTACCTGGAATACCAGACTTGTGGAATGAAATTATTTACGCTAATTTACTGTCAATTGGATTCCGAACCAAGTAACATTCGGGAAAGAGTTATTACCCCATCGTGAAAATTAAAAAATTGTCTATAGTCAGGATCTGTACATGATTTTAGCTGTTTCTTATTAGGCTAATTCCTCTCCACTTTCTTTGGCATCCATTTCACTTGCTTCCATTTCTTTTACTTTCTCAAGCTGCCTCAAGAGATCCAACCTTTCTGGCCCATAAGTGGAAGGTATCTGCCAAAAGAAAATTATTATTGACCCCTGATAACTGCGGATTTAACATCTAAGGAGACTGCAACAGCAGTCCGATAAGGTCAAGAATCAAATGTACCAACGCTGGCACATATCTCTGAATAAAAGCCAAAATTGCGGCATGCCCAACAGCAGTGACCTGTGAAAATCAAATTACCTTTTAATTTAAGTGATTATGTCGATAAGCAGAGTATGCTGCAAAACTATTAAACCCCAGTGATGATATATGGCGCAGAAATATATTAGAACTTACCATTATCCAAAATTAGGGATGGCAATGGACTAGCCTATAGGCCTAAATTCAAGTGTTTTTAATATACCAGCCCATGGGCCAAATCAAGCCCACACTAGTCCGAGGTCTAATTTTTCTAAGCAAAACGTCATCATTTTGCCTAAAAAAGTTAGGCCTTGGGTATGTCTGGGCCTAAGCAACCCAAGCTCGGACTTCATTAAGAAAAGATATTTTACACTTCTAATTTTTAAAAAATTAGCGAGGCCGGCTCATGCCATTCCTATCCAAAATCAATAATGAAGTTATGAATACATGGGGAGAGTGACACTAAGCCATGGCTCAATCAGGCTAAATTTAGAAAGTTTTTGATAATGCAAAGAAGTTGGAGGTCCCAAATTTTGATCAAGTGCAATCTAGAACCAGTCAACAATTTGAGACGAGACATATAAAATTTGGCAGAATGCTTATCAATGTCTTAGTGCCGCAAGTTAAGAAAAATATTAGCAGTAAAGAATTGTAATGGCCAGAACTCAACATTATAGGCAAGAGTAAGCAAATTCCAACAACCTGAAAAATAAATTAACAATGGAAGAGTCTCACTTACAGGAAGAAGCATCAAAACGCCAATTGGAACCACAGATGCCAAATCAGTCATAGTTCTTCGTAAAACCCTTTTTTCTTTCTCTGTTAACTCATCTCCAATCAACACCCTTGTCAGCAACCCCGTGGCAGCAGCAACATCAACAGCCAAAAGCTGAGTTCCTTGCAAAACATCCTGTTCACAATTTTACATGTTAACAAACTAACAAACAAATAAAACAGAGACATTAAAGTTCAAACCCCGAGTATAATGGATCATCTAGAGTCAAGAGAACAAGACAGATGGATATTGCAGTGTACCAAAATCCAACAATTACTGCAACAAGAACCTAACAAGCCTTATAAGAAGGCTTGGATTATCATTTTGGGATGGAGTTAGGCCTAGTTTGTATCAATCTCCCACATAAACTAGGAGCAAGAGCCTAACAAGCCCTATAATTCTTGGGTAGTCCTCCTATTAAGATGCCTTTTGGGGTGGACTTGGGATTAGTTTTCTCAAATATTACTATTGGAAGCATAAATAGGTATTATCAGGTTCAAATTCATTTTATCAGATATATTATTGCAAGCATAAATAGGTACGATCAGGTTCAAATTCAAATGAAATGATGTTCTTTCCCAACCATTCCAAAGGAAAAAGATGTATATTGTTCTCATTCTGCTCTATTACACATAATTACAGAAATCGAATGACATGTTCATTCTCAACCATGACAAAGGATGAGATGTACATTGCTCTCAATTCTGCTCCATTACACATAATTACAATTTCCACACAGCAGTCATATAAAGCAAGCATATACTGATGGAAATATCTCAAGTACAAGCATATCTGTTAAGAGGAAAGACAAAGAGTGGTCCAAATGACGGAAATTTATACAAGAAAAAGATAGTAGGAATAGAACTGGAGAAGAAGAGAGGACAAGTACATAGAAGAAAGAAAATTGAGGACCATAGAAGAGAGAAAATAGAGGACCAATTCAATTCACTTTTTTTTTCTCATCTGCCTAACTAATTTGTTAGATGGGATTAATAAGCCACACAGTCCATCCTAAAATGGGCCAAACCACTAATTACATATGGGTCTATCTGGAAAACTTTAATCAACTAACGAATATGATTAATTAATCTGTAATAGCACAGCTGCCGTTTCACCTTTTATCCATCAACAGCCGCCTTGACTAGTTGACCTGTCTCCCATCATGCAACTTCTAAAGTGTGATACAAACTTTTTATTTGAAAAAGTTTGACCTAATTGTTAGTAATCTCAAATCAAGTGTTGCAAATAATTAAGAATGTGTCAAAGAGCAAAGGAGGAGAGGGGAGAGAATAATGTTAACAGTGATATATGATTCAGTCATTAACCTCACCTAACATCTTCAGTTTTTGGATTGAATAACTTCTAACAAATATGATAGCTTTTACGACTAACATTCTCAAGATTAAGTCCCCTCAAGGTAATCACAGATCAGTGCTTTATTGATACTTTTAGCTCAATTGCTTCTCCTTGAGAAGAGAACTAGAGTTAAATGTAATCCACTCTTGGGACATGGGCAATTTAAACACTTTACTGAATGATTTCTTAATAAAGAGCTTAACAAAGAGTGGGAGATGGAAAGGTGATGGATGGAGTGTCCAGGAGGGATCTAGAGTTGGCTTTTCCACTTCCAACAAAGACAATCACTGAACTCAGTTACCTTTAGTGCATCTCAGCAAATTTCTAGCACCTCAAAGGATAATGCAGAACAAAAATATAATTGGCCCAGCTAATAAGATTATAGATACCAATAATGGAATTGGTATATAAAGAGGATAGATCTTAAACTTTTAAGGGTGATCCAATAATATGAGCTCTCCCAAATGATTATTTACTAGCAAATAGAATGCACTAGCCATACCGTGCTAGTTTCCTTGAGCTTATCCAATGACTTTCCAATGAAATTTTCTTTCTTCTGAACCTTAATCAATTGAGTTCTTCTGGCATCTTCAAGGTAATTAGCGCTGTCATCTCTAAACTTATATTCCTGAAAGATTTAGAATTAGCTTATTAGAAAAGGAAACCTGGGAGTAAATGAAAAGTGATCATGGAAAAACAAAAACCAATTAAAAAAACTCAAACTATTTAAAATAAGACTACAAGAAGAAAGCAAAAACTTCATAAACAGTCTGATGGTAATGCTTGCTGTGACAGAGATCACCATGAACATAAATTAGTAGGGAATTGTTTTAAACCTTCGCACTCCATGTCAGGATATTTGTTATTCCATGTTGATCAAAACACGAAGTAAAAATTCTAAAAGATAACATAAAACTTTTAGAACATTCATGAGGAAGATCTTTCAAAGCATGAGATACACCTCTTCATTTTCAGATTGATTGGTACTTTTTTGCACTCGTTTTTCTAGCTCCATAAGCTCATTCCTCAGAACTTCAAAACGACGAATTTCATTTGACTCCAAGTCCTCAATAGCAGAAGTAGCTTCATCTCCCTGCATCAGTCAAACAAATTCTATGTAACATTTAAAAATACTTACTTCCCAATTGTGATAAATCAGCTGATATAATGACAAATAACGTAAAAAAGGAAATATCCACACATAGCAGAGTAAAGAACAAGGCTCATCTATCGGACTGCATCTTAGTTCACCTGATTAGTTCTTCAGTATCTTTCACCAATCATCAAAACATGATAAGTTTCAATTAAACTCTAATTACAACTCTTCCCAAAGATTATAACTTCTTATACAAGGTTTTGATATAAGATTCTGATTGTTAACAATTATGGACCAACATTAGAAGGCATGCTCTACATCATGACGTGGACTTAAGATTGTGATTGTTAACAATTATGAAATAACATCAGAAGGTATGCTCTACATGATGTGGACGTCTTACATTGTTTTCATGTAGTACACAAGTTTGGGTTTATATATTTTATTTTAATACAGTACTAGCAGGATATTTTTAAGTAACGTCGACTAATAACTAGAGTTTATGAAAAAAGGATATACAGAAAACCTGAGCAATAAGGTATTTTGACCAAAAGAAAATGATTGGGCAGCCATACAAGCTTATCATACGAGATGTTGTACAATCTCTAAAGAAGAAAAGGTACACAGGTAATAAGGAAAGATGAGAACATAAACCCCTCCATATGGGAACTTATTTCTGTTTCTGTGTTTTCTCTTCAAGAGAATCAAAATGTAAAATGAAGCAGATACAACAGTTAAATTTGTGGATTTTGATAAAGAATCTTTGTGGTTCTTTTCCTTGAAGATAGATGTCATTGCGCCTAGTTTTCTTTAGCATGTCTACAATAAATCCCAAACTGAGACTAGCAGATGATGTTTGAACTCAAGATAATAACAAAATTATATATAAAAATAAGAATAAATAATCCATCTAGACTTTGTAGAGAGGAGTACATCAGCAATTGGCAAGCTGGAACCATGTTTCTTTGTTGGTGAGCGCACAAAGAAGTTCCACACTCCTTGCAATTTGCTGTCAGTGTGAGAAAGAGGCAGATATTCAGGATGAAAGAAAGCAATGTTTTATGTGAGAATCTAACACTATAAGAACAGCATACAAACTTGCATACCTGGTGCCACCATCTAACTGTAAATCGTTCTTTTTTCTCCGCTTTCCTTTTAACTGCTGTTTTCGCTCACTAACAGAAAGTGAAGCATTATCATCTTCTGCCTAAATTATCAGAACAATTATAAACTATCAGTATAATACGCAAGAAAATTCCAACATCCAAACTGTCTCATATTCAGCCAACTCAGACGCACATAATAACACTCAAATTATAGCAACTTACTAGAAAAACCAACATGACTTTAAAACAAGCAGAAAAGTGAAAAAGAAGCTATATGGGCTCTTCCTTTTTTTCCCTTTTCATCAAGTGAGAACCCATGCAGGAAGAAAAAGATTGCACGCAGTAAAACACTCTTTAATTTTTGCAAGTCAGCTCAATTTGAGACAAAGAATGCAGTTAGCATATACGGCTTCATACAAGATCTATCAACAACTACAATAATGTTGAAAGAATACTTGCTGAAGGGAATCTGCTTTTGCCCTGAAAGATGCCTCCAGAAATACTGCCTCTTTCTTAAGTTTCCTTATTTTCTCAACATCGGAGCAAGCAGCTTTTAGTTGCTCTTTTCCAGATTTAGAGCTGGACATATGCAACTCTTGCAGCAAATTTTCCAGTCTTATCACGGCTTCCTCAACACTTTCCAATGCCTAAGGGAAGCAACATAGAATCAGATCAATATGACCAAATTCAGAAGAAGTAAAACATAGCACACTCTTGGATATGGAGATTCTAAAAAACTGTAAAAATTGCTAAACATATGAAAAAGACCAAAATGTCAAGAGGAAATTGAAGATTAGAAAGTAAAGGTGCCTTTTACAAACAGAATAATTAAAGGTTGTAAATAATGTCACCCTTTTACTAATCCTATGAAGAAAATTGTCATATTTGGTTAATGTCCCGTCCCCTTTCAAAAAGCTATATTTGTACATGAATATAGTTCAAGAGAAATAGCATTCATTCCAATTTCATATCAATTCCAAGATCATAAATGCAACTGATTTGAATTATTTGGGTCATTTGCACCAACCAGCAATTTATGGAGAACAATATATGGGAAAGGAATACAATCAAGCTGAAACACATAAACAAGAATTAAAGCATTCAAGAAGGAGATGTCACTTTTTAATCCCTAACATGACATAAAAAGTTGTGCTTTTCGAGCTCCAAATATGAAATAGTAAATACTGATAAACATTGTAATGGAGTTAAATTCAAAAGGTTGATGAAAACCTTGTCAAAGGAATCCATTTCCTTATCCACTGATGATGAGTCAATTTCTGATCCAACAAAATTGTTGCCATTGCTTTCTTGCAATATCCTGTATCGTTCCATTAACTTTTATTTCGAATCACCATTGTGACAATCTTTCATTTTCTAAAGTTTATGCCTGAATAACTTACTGCGGCATCCCATGTTCTTCCATACACTCGGTCAATTTCTTGTGCCTAAATAACAAAAATGCATAACCTGTAAGAATTGAAGGTTTAGTAACTTTACATGTTAATGGAAGTCCAATTCACCTACCCTTTGGAGAGAAATCTTGCGGCCTTAACATTTGAAGGGTTCTCCAGCCATTTACTGTATTTAATAAAGCTCTGTATCCAGTGAGAGCATACATCTAATACCTTATGGATAGCTTCAGCATTTGCAGGACCCTCATTCTTGTTTGTGCCACCATGAGATTGTAAGGGGGAGCCGCAGTTGCCTGGGTAGAAAGGAAGCCAGTCCAGTTCTTCACAGACAACCTATGGAACCGAAATGCATATTGGAATCATCAACAGTTACTCAAAGATTCATATATATGTATAGTAGTAGTTCAACAAGCTGACCTCCACATACAGTTGATAAGAACTAATTGAAGAAAGCTGAGGATAGTATAATACACTGCCCCCAATAAGGTACCTGCAGTTAAGCAATCAGAAATACAAACACAACCAAAGGAAAATAGTGCAATATTTTTAATTGAATTGACAGTTATACATGCGTCAAAAGCTACCTTATGAAGCCTTCGGTGGGATCATCTAACACGTCAAACCCATTAGCAGATAAAAATGACTGTGTATTCCTTCCTAAAGCAATAAAGAATCCAAATATAGCCAAATCCTTCTCTAAAACCTGCATTAAATTAGCAATTACTTTAACATAACTACCACATAAGTGCAACTTTAATTGTCTATTGGTTATTTTCTTCAGATGTTAGCAAGATAACTTCCACATGTTGTAGCATCAGAATCTGTATAACAAAAGCACATTTACCTGATGGTACCAACTCATTCTTAAAGGCCAAATGAGACTCATGTTTTTAGTTGACATTCAGGTAAAAGATAAAGCTAGGATGTTATTTGAGCAAGGCAACGCAGCCTAACTTGTGGCCTAAAGATCAGTACTTCTTGCTATTCCAAAAATGTTTTGACTCAAGACTTAACATCGACTGAATTCCAAATTCCAACTCCACCTATATTGATCTTGTATGAACTTTCCATGTGCTCCAGAAAGTGATTCCGAAGGTAAGATGATTCCTTCCATTCATAAGTTATTCTACTTATTCTCTTGGAAAGGCTACCAACAGAAAGCTACTGAAGGACTATTTTACCACACAAATATGTGAAGGTTGATTCTCATAATCATATGCTTGTCATTCAACCATTAAACAAGACTGATGAAACATCTCAGTCTTACTCTGACATTCCAAAGAAATTAACAACCAGGACTCGCAAGTATTATCAACTATCCTGACCACTTACTGCGACTTCCATGATGCAGGGTATTTTTCAAAAATGGGCGCATGAGGTTGATGCTTGGCACCTGATTCTCACACATTATAAAAGAATGGATCACTACAACCACAGGGTTTTCTCATTCACTCTCAATCATGAATTCAGACAGCCAGCCTTCACAATATTAGCGTTTGAAATTGCTCATTAAGACACTCAATACCAACCTCAATACTTTCAGATGTTGTCAGTCTCGACCATATTCTCTCCCTATCTATAGCTCGCTGCAGCTGTTTCTGCACAAGATTAACCCAGAACACAACTTCTTCTGAACCATGATCATCTTTGGTTCTGCAAACTGCAGCTCGAGGACCAAAATGGACAAGAAATTCTCTCTGTAGACCAATATCTTTTATAGAGCTATAAGCTTGGGATATGGGAATAAAATCAACTAGCATTTCCATCAATCTACCAGTTATATCTGAAATCATGGAAAAGAATGGTGGGCAAGAAACTTTTGTGGGGCCCAGTTTTGTGATTGCTGCAATGCAAGTCAAGGCAAGTAAAAGAAGTGAGATATCACTTCCATTCCCCGACTCCAACAAAACACCATTTCCTGACCTAGAAATGATCACAACAACCAAATTTTCACTTGGATATCAAAAAAATACAACGATCAAGAAAAAATATAAGGTGAAATAGCATGAAGGCGGAATCATACATAGTTGTAACAGTGTTGAAACGTGAGTCCCCTTCAAAATAGTTCAAAAATGATGCTACTACAGCTGGTAATTGCTCATTCCAAAACCGGTCACAAGCTTTGGGTTGTTTAGCAGATAGTTTTTCCCTGATTAAACTCTCAAGAGGGGCAGATAGCCGAAGTAAACTGCATCAAACAAATACTAACACATATAGAAATAAAGCATGCAAATCATCCAGTGCATAAATCATCCTTAAATGTTGATAAGAATGTAGTAATAAAATCCAGACAACAGCAATCTCCCATAGCAACGTAGATGGGATGTTAATTCAATGATAGAGTGGAACTTGTGCACAAAAATGCTGAAGTTTAGGACTGTTTGAGAACCACAAAACTAGATTTGTGAGAATCCTAAAGTAATACTACTTTATCCTAACATAGAACCAAATGATGCTTTCATCCATGAGTTTAACATCAAGCCTTAGCTAAGTTCAGATACGTGTTCTGGTGCTGTATATTATATGAAAGCTAAATTAGTTAGAGAGAGACAAACAAGAGATATGTTTTGGAAGAGCAGTGGGCAAGGTTCAATTGTACCAATCCTTAAAAAAGTTTTTAAACAGCAGATGAAAAATCTCATGGTCCAGATAATTAAAATCCCAACTTGATTTCCCTTATTTCATTTTATAAATACTTTCAAAATGAATCCTTGGACATTGCACAAGGGCTGATGGCATGGGCAAGAGTTGATGTGAGATATTCAATAGAATGATAGAGAAAGATGTAAACAAAATTCTAAGTAATGTGAATCAGCCTCTTAAGCTGTGTATCTGATATAGAAACAAATGAATACCTCTTCTGTACGAAGATATTTATGTCCCTGTCTCTACCATCTCCTCTGGAAGAAACCTCACATGCTGCTTGCAATAAGCAGTAGACAGAAGCCTGAGAGATGGGGAATCATCAAATGGCCTAATTTGAATTTCTTGTAACAGAAGGAAGAGGAAAGTGGAATAAAGAATAACAAATAAGAATTCTTGGAAGTTCTTGCATAAATCTAAATATTGAAGGTGAAAATCAAAGAGTCAGATAAATCACATTAATCTGAACTACACCAATAAATTTAAAACAAGAAGAGAAATTTTAGAAACTATTATGAAAAATGCATGAAATCTTGGAAACAAACTTTTAACTACAGAGAGATATTGCACAATATGAAATGCAGAATTATTTCTCCATTTTGTAGACTGGTCACACGCAACTTCAATAGATCAAAGATGGCAGGTTTGAAGTGCATGCTTTCTCAAAATTAATCTTAAGCACTAACCTGATAAGAAAGTGCTTTCACCCACGCGATCCTGTCCACACCAAGCCAAGCTGTTGAAAACCAAGATAATTTTGACAGCAAACCTTGCTCTTTAATTGCTAGCTCTAAAAGTCTGGCTGCGTCATGTAAAGATTGAACAAGTCTGCCACCATATTCTTCGTCTTGTAGTGAATGATTGAGTTTGACTCTCATTTCTTGCACGTCATTGTCATTGATGGTACTTGCTGGAGGGCTTCCATTGACAGTTACCCCATCATCAGTAGATGCAAGGGTACGGATGTGGATGACCCTTCTTGCTTTCCGACAGACAGAGTTCAGTTTATTGTGATCCAACGGACAGAAAGTAAGACCAGGATTACTTTTACCCAACAAAGCAAGCATCGCAAGACATCTTTTCCTTTGATTATCCCAGTTGCCCAAAATATAATTCAAGTGGTCTGTCCTTCTGTGGCAAACACGAAATGCAATAGAATCTCGGGAAAGGCATGGATTTGAAGTTCTGCAAACACAAACGTAGAGGATAAGCTCTATCCACATTGAGCAACACTTTCAACAGTAACCACGGACCAAATATTGTTGGTTTATATAATCAAACCAAGCAATTCAGGCCAATGATATTCAATTGCATACAGTAAGTCCTTCAACTATGCCTACGAACTTCCAATTCGCAGGTTTTTCATGACATATTAGCAGGAAAAACTGTCATGTTGTATCTGACAATAATCAAATAATTCCAAGCAGCACACTCATAGACATTTCAATGTAGAAGCAATCAGGGTAAGCATTCCATTTTGAGAGGAGGGAACCTAAACATTCACGACGTATTAAGCAGATACTTGATTTATTAACTTACATACAGACGTAATTTTAGCAATCACAGCATAATATCATTAACGCAATCGCATAAATGTAAAAATCCCCAAAAAGAAGATACTCAAAATAAAAATCAACACAATAGCTAAACCATAATTAATCGTAAAAATATTGTGCGTTTAAATATTTCAAAACAAATATAAAAAAGTACTCTATTATGTACACTGAATTGTACTTCCTTTTAGGCATTTTGTAATCACAGTAGCACAATATCCATCTCAACGTTAAGGATATTCAAAAATTTTCAGATTTACACCATGCAAACAGTCACAAACAAAACCTAACAGCCACAGAGCCAAAGAGTAAATCACAAATAAGAGAGAAGGAGATAAAATAATAAAGTAGAGAATATAGGACCTGTAGACAGCAAAGCTATGATACTGCAACTTAACTGCCATCTACAGGTGAGAATTGAGAAAGGAAAAAGGAAAAGAAGATGTAGAGGAAGAGGGTGGGAAAATAATGAGTTTGGCTTCCGGGAAAATGGAGTAAATCAAAATGAAAGGGAGGGAGGGGAGGGGAAGGGAAAGGGGCAAGTTATGTTGTAGTTGTCGACCTCTGGGGGTCGAGTGTTTGTGGACGGGTTTGGGTTTGGGGAAATGATGCTGACGTGGCAGGTTGGTGACTTTATCCTACATACGTGGCGAATGTGAAATCACATAGCTTAACGCTATCTTTGATTCCTTTTGTAGAAATAGGAGCCAGGTGAGATGATGATTTGCCAGTTGGACTTAAATTCAATTCCAACTACTGGGCCTAGTTAACTATGGTCCAGTTTTTTATTTTAGTAGGTAATATTCACCGTCAGCAAACGATTAATCTGTAATTATAAGCAGCTAATTAGCATGTTCATGGTTCACTCCTCCAGCGGTAGTCGGGCCTGCGATTGGGGACCCTTGAAGTTGGGGATCAACTTTTAGGTACAAGGATGTCCATACGTCGGGTCAGGTAAGATACGAATTAGGTGACCAGTGGTTAGGTAGGATGGAGCTGGCTGGCCGCAGCTAGACGAGTAAGGATTTACCGGCCTGATTTAACCTTATATTTTAAAATAAAAAATTAAAAAAACACTTTTATGATAAAATGAGGTCGATTTTGACGTTCTAATAAGGTCACGGGCCAAAGGTCGATCCGACCGACCTGAGCTCAGCTTGTGTCCCGATCAACCCTAGGTAAAATCGAGCATAGCCAAAGCGGACCAGATCAAAATTGACATTCCTACTTCTAAGTATAATTAATAACAATAAAAACTTCTTTATGCTTTTATTTAAATTTATTTCAATATTATAACTCATTTCTTATGCAATAATAAATAAAAATTTAATCAAGTATTATTGTAAAAATATATTTATACGAAAGCATTGAACATAAGCTTAAAACTTGACTCATTTAACTATATTAATATAATTTTAGCTTTTAATTCTATCAGTCACTTGATACTATAATTTTTTCATGATTATATTAAATTAGCAATTTTATTATTAATACATTATAAAATGATTTTAATTAATAATATATTTCTTTTCCTTCCCTAATTAAAACTTCCGTTCCTGCATTAAAAAATAAAGTTACCACCTGTTTGTTTCTATTTATTTTTAGTTTTTTATTTTCAAATTTAGTAAAAAATTGTTTGTTTAAGTTTTTAATTTATGTTTTCTTTTTAGTTTCATCCAACTTTCAAAATTTATGAAAAGCACAAAAAAATGATTTTTATTTTATGTTTCTATTTTTTTATATTTTGATTTACTATGAACTAAATATTTATTATTTAATATTCAATATAGGAATCATTAATAAGAATTACAAATGAATTAATTTAATTTAATATTATATTTAATTAATTAAAATTATGAACAATTTAATATTATTTATTTTTATTAAATTAAATA